>JAOANR010000005.1:15519115-15529204 GCA_030278955.1 Hygrophila difformis | reverse complement strand
CCCCGTTACATTCCCGATTTGGTATTTCAAGTTTCACGATAGAAATCGCGATGTCAACAAGTTTAGCCGGTAGCCCGGCGGCCGCAGCCGTATCAGCCATACCCAGTACCACTCCGGAGCCTCGGGAAACCCATACGGATATTCACGAGAGTGTAGGCTCTAAGTTTCGCCGTTTTGGCAATATCACATTTCAAGTATAGCGCGCGGGGTCACCATCGTCCATTACGGCACGAAGTGAATCGTTAGGGGGCACCCTGCAGAGCACTCACCCCTAATTTTAATTTATCAAGTTTGTAAGGGGATTTAGTTTTTAAAATCTGCCTTCCAATGTATTAATTTAGAAATAATATCTCAATTCGTTTCAACCCTAAAGGTTAATTCCATGTTTCAACAAGATTTCAAGATTTCGTTCGGTAAATCACATTTTACTCCAAAATTCGTCTAAAATCAGATTTAATTCCAAAAATTCCAAAATTTCATATCTGACTCGGAAACATCAAGATCTACAACTTTCGTGTTTTAACCTTTTCAATCCGAGATACCTAAGTAGGTCAAAAACGCCAATTTTCGCATAAGAAGAAATCTGTCCGAGTTTAATACATCACAGGTCAAAGATTTCAATTTTTACCATATCAATTCAACTCCAAATTTAATGAAATTTGACAGGGATCATCTTACGACATTTATCTACAACTTTCATGTTCGGCCAAAGATCTAAAACAGCCTAGATCCTATCTCAAAAACGTGATCAAGATCATTCCTAAGTTCTGTCCAAGATTTCAAGAACTAGGTTCAAACAGTTCGGTTTCAGCGGGTTTTCACATATCAAATCAACTCCAAAAATTCTCAAATTTTTACAGTAGCTAGGTCTAAGTCTTAGGAACGTTTTTCGTCTTTTAAGTTTTTCTGTTTGAGTTCGTTTTAAAGGTCGGACAAATTCAACAATTCTGTTGCGTCGGTAGGAAAACAAAAGTGGACAGATTTATGGTTCTTGTCAAATCTTTTAGGTTTCGAATATTTTAAAATCTCCCAAAACCATGTAAGGTTAACTTACAATGTCTATGAACGTCGGGAATGTCCAATTCGGAGGCGTGGCTTCCAGATCACCGTTTCTCCTCTCCGTTCGTCGGGTTCTACGATCTAGATTCGATACGGGGGTGTAGAAAGAAAAAGGAGATGATTAGGATCCGTTTTCGAATCGTTTATTGAATAAAGATTGGACCGAGACTTACCACGACTATGGAGATCTGTAGAGAAACTCGTCCAACAGCGTTCGTCTTGGTTTCGTGCCTCCGACGACTCCGGATTTAGGGTTTCGAACGTATAGAATGTTGTAGGGTTTTGTAAACTTGTTCGGGGCTCCCAAGGGCTTATTTATATAATTCTCAATCCCTAGGGCGTCCACAACCGACCTAAAGGTCTGGAGTCGAGAGTTGTTCAACCGAAAGTCGAAAAATCCGCGTTCGGGTGAGAGATTCACGCAACAAACAAATCTGTCATGTGGCGCGGTCGTGGCGCGGTTTTCCCCATTGGGCGCGCGGCCACCGCGCTGTCTTCGCCTGGACTTCGGTCCGGGCGGGTCGTGCGATCCGTCGTGCTTTTCCGCCTCTCTTTCGGGTTTCTATCCCTCTATGCTCCCGAATTCCGATTCCCGGGGTATATTCGGGTTCATACTTTCTCTCTAATTTTATTCTTAGTCTAGTTGGATGTTTTGGACTCGAATACTCGAGTTCATTAGTGTCGGGTTTTGGTGTACCATTTATCCATCCTTTTATTGAATTAAATTCCTTTAATTCCTTTTTAAGTAAAAATCTCATTTCTCATTTCCTTATCTTTATTTATTTCTTTTATTTGCTGGATTTGTTTATTTATTTATAGTATTTATTTTATTTATTATTTATTTATTTAATTATTGTTTTATGTTATGTTGGAAAATTCTCGGGTATTACAAATATCAGTATTAGAATGATGCTTCAAGGTTCTAGGACCTTTCCTTTTATCAACATCAGTAGTATCAGATGGTTGTTGCTCTTCTTCAGTATCAAACTAAAGACTCAGATTCTGCACCAGTTTCTACATCAGCATCAATTGATGGTTCTTGTGATTCCTCTGATGGTGGATCAATAATAGGAAAGTAATATAGACCATCTTCATCTTCAGATAATCCTTTAGATAAAGAATCTTCAAATAAGACGTTTACAGATTCTATAACCTTCTTGCTATTAGTCAAGTAAACTCTATAAGTTCTGGAGTTGTTAGCATAACCTAGAAATAACCCTTTTTTCTGATCTAGCATCGAACTTCTTAAGTTGTTTTCGGTCCCTGTAAACATGACAAGGACAACCAAATGTATGAAAATATTTGACATTAGGAAGTTTATCATACCAAATTTGATAAGGGGTGAAGTTTGTCTTTGGCCTCAAAAGAACTCTATTTGCAACATGACAAGCTGTGTTGATTGCCTCTGCCCAAAATGTCTTTGGAAGTGTACTATCATGAAGCATAGATCTTGCCATCTCCTGTAAAGTCCTGTTCTTTCTTTCAACAATACCATTTTGTTGAGGAGTCTTTGGGGCAGAGAATTCTTGAGCAATTCCCTGTAGTTTACAGAATTCAGTAAACTGTTGGTTGTCAAACTCTCTTCCATGATCAGTTCTAATCCTCTTGATCTTAGTTTGTCTTTGATTCATGATCTTCAGGCTTATAGACTCAAAATACTCAAAGGCTTCATATTTAGATCTGAGAAAACAAACAAAAGTAAATCTAGAAAAATCATCAACTATCACAAGTACATACCTCTTGCCATTAAGGCTTTCAACTTCTAATGGACCCATCAAGTCCATATGAATAAGTTCAAGGCAGTGATTTGTGGTAATTTCATCAACTCGTTTGTGTTGAGCCTTAGTTTGTTTTCCTTTGGAACATCCTTCACAGACAATTTTGGAGTTGTTCTGTAGTTTGGGCAACCCTTTGACAACTCCAGAAATGCTCAATTTGTAGAGAGTTTGATAATTCAAGTGTGCCATTCTCTTGTGCCATAGACTTGTAAGATCTTCTTTCAAAATCAAGGCCCTGTCTACTGTTTCCTTTAAGATATAACAATTGTTAGTAGACCTTTTTCCTGACATAATACACTTATAGTCTTTAAACACATAACAAGTATTCATGTCAAATAGCACTAAGGATTTTTCATCACATAATTGACTTATGGAAATCAAGTTAGTAGTCAATCCTTCTACAAAGTAAACTTTAGAAAGATTAGAAAGGACTCCCTTGTCAATTTTACCAAAACCAGTAATCTTGCTTTTAGCACCATCACCATACATCACCTCTCCACAATCTTGCTCTGTAAAGTTTTGAAGAATGTTCTTTGTTCCAGTCATATGCCTAGAGCATCCAGAGTCAAAATACCACAAGGTATTTTTATGATGTGCCTGCAATGATACAACAACAAGACCAAGTGATTGTTGATTAGACTGTTTAGGTATCTAGGCCTTACGAATCTGGATTTTCTTCTGTAGTGCTAACGATGGCCAGACAACAGGTCTTCCACTTATGAGATCTCGAACAATCCTTAGACAAGTGTCTGCTTGATGACCAGGTAGACCACAATAGATACAGTCCCTTGAGTCTTGAGGTGCAATATTGACTTGATTAGGCACATTTTTGTGGGTAGCAACATTGCTAGATTCTTCACCAAGATATCCTCCACTGACAAAAGTTCTCTTGGTTGATTTGAACTTGTTTGGCTTCCCTTTCTTCTTGTAACCAATACCTGAAAGATCACCAGGTCTTTTGCATATAGAAAGAACAGAATCCAATTTATTTTTACCTTTTACAGTTTGAGAGAGTTCATTGCATTTAGCTTGAAGTTGTAGATTTTCTGTGGCCAAGCAGGTCTTTGCATCAGAAAGTTTGGAGCATTCAACTTGAAGTTCCTCTATTTTGAGCTTAGCTAGTTTCAATTCCTTTTGAATTTTGATCTTTTCAGCAGATAGATTGTCATAGGAAATTCCGAGGTCAGTCAGTTGTGTTAACAGCTTCTTATTCTCACTGAAGGCAGTATCATACTCGAACTTTAATTCTTCATATGCATCAGCTAGCTTAGAGTATATTTCACTGATATTACCTGCATTCATAGAATCATCTTCATCAGTAGAATAATCTATTGAATTTGTTATACCTGGTTGGGGACTACAATCACGAATAGTCAATGCTACAACATCTTCAGAGTCACTCTGTTGTTCCTCCGTTGCTTCAACATCGGATTCACCATCACTGAGTGTAGCTTGATATGCTTTTCCTTCTTTCCTTTTGGCAGTAGGACATTCCTTTTTCAGATGTCCTTTACCTCCACATTCATAGCATATAATGGAAGAGAATTTGTCAAATTTTTCTGGCTCCTTAAGTTTCCTGACATTGTTGCCTTTGCCTTCATTTTTCTTGGATCCTTTAGTCTGTTGTTTGTCAGTCGTTGTAACACCATGCGAACTGGATTTCTGAGGCTTGCCTTTCTGTAACTGTCTTGCTCTCTTTTCTTGAAGAAATTTGGCCATCCTTCTAGTGATCAAAGATAATTCCTCATCTAAATCATCATCAGAATCTTCAATCTTCTCAGCCTTTAGAGCAGTACTCTTCGACTTTCCTTTGCTTCTTGATTCCAGATGATTCATATCATAATTTTGTAAATTTCCAACCAATTCTTCCAAAGTCATGGTGTTGGTCTTTTCACTCTCTTCAAGAACTGAAATCTTCCCAGAGTACTTAGGTGACACAGTGCGTAGCATCTTCCGAACCAGTTTTTGTTCATCAAAATGCATTCCAAGCTCTATGCATTGATTAACCACATTTTGAAATCTTTCAAAATAAGTTGAGATATTTTCATCATCAGTCATCTCCAACCTGTCATACAAAGATTCAACGCGATGTAATCGAGTTAGTTTAACATCAGCAGAACCTTCAAACCTGACTTCAAGAAATCTCCACATATCATGGGCATTTTTGCAATTCTTGATCATCCTATGTTGTGCCTCTTCCATGGCTCCACTGATCGCGTTCATAGCTGCATAATTCCCTTGTTTTGCGGCCCTTTCTGCTGCTGTGTATTCAGCCTTTCTGGCTAATCGGAATATTTGAGCAGCAGGTGGTGCAGCAGTGGTTGTGGTGGCAGTTGTAGAGGTGGTATCCGTTGATGTGGATGGTCGTTGTTGCAGTGACAACGGCAGAAGTCTCAGTCCATATTGGTGGTTCCCATGCTTCTCGACTGCATCCCAGACATCCTCTCCAAGAGCCCTAAGATAGCACTCCATTCTTGACTTCCAATAGCTGTAGTTGTTTCCATCGAAGACCGGTGGACGAAGATGCGAAATTTCCCTACTCATGATGAATCTTGAATCTTCAGGAAAGCGTTTGAAGATTGGCTCTGATACCAATTGACAGTCCCAACGAGCAGGATGTTAACGCGCAGTTCTGATCACACACACACAATTGCAGAAAAGTAAAGAACAATTGTTTGTTGACCCGGTTCGGACCTTCTGTCCTACATCCGGGGATTCCAATCCAGGCGAGAATACTTCAACAAAGATCAAGAACAACTACAAGACTCGAACTAGTTTCTATCAACTCGATCTAGAGAATGACAAGATTCCCCCTCAATCTCTAATCTCCCTAATGAGAAACTTTGTGACGATCATGTAGTTCCTGCAACTTAATGACATCCCTGAACAAGAACCCTATACTAATTCAAGAAGTTTCCTTCCTTGAATTTACAACTCGATCTAAGATATACAAACATAAATTCCACAAATTCACTCCAGAACAAAACCCTTATTCATCTAAACATGAAGAACTTGTTTTGACTTCTAGAGTATATCTTCTAATCAAGACTAAAATCTCTCTTGGTAATGTGTAGAAGATTGAAAGTAAAATACAAAGACTGACTCAAAGACTTAAATGAATGGACTATTTATAAACTGAAAAACATCTTGGTCTTTGAGTCCCTGGAGCTGGTGAGGCTTGATCGACAGACACAAAATGTAACACCCCGGATTTGATAACCCAGGCCGGGATGTCACCGCCACACCTCCCTAGCAAGACACGGTTTCTCTGAGCTTGCTAAAGAGATGCAAGGCTATGGTTTTTCAGAATTTTAATTATTCAAACAGCCCATTATAATATAATTTAAAAATCATAATATCAAAGTTGCAGCGGAAAGTAATATTTACATATGTGTAATGCAGCGGAATTTAAGTATAGGGCCGACATGGCCAAAACACGGGTTAAACAGGCCCGTTCATGCAAGTTGTAATTAAATGCAGGAATTTAAAAATAGAGTTTTTCCCGAATGTTCCCATGTATGCATATGATGATGCATAATCCTCATACTCTGAAAGAAAAATGAAAGAAAATATGGTTTGGTCAGCAAAACGTGCTGAGTAAGTTAACACCTACTATGATCAAGGGGTTTCAAAATCTTTACTTAAATTTAAGGAAAAACATGTGCATACAAGACATGATTTAAATTTTATTCATCTAATAATAATTTAATTACATATTTGAAAGGACAAGGATTTCCACAAGATCATAATTTTACACACGTAATAAGAGGTTTAATTAAATAATTAAATTTTTTTCTCCGAGGCATGCATACAAACAACTCATCTATCAATTTAAAATTACTAAGTTACTTGTGTACTTGGACATGCATTTAATCCATAATAACAATTTAATGAGATATGAAAATTTAAAGACATAAATTTTAAATGCATAATTGAAAGACGGGCATAAATAAATAAATACTTAAAAACATTAAATCTTTTATTTCCCCGTTACGTAACCATTTCTCAATATTTTGTATAGCCGGTGATCCGGCGGCCGCAGCCGTGTCGTAAGATCTTGTATAGCCGGTGATCCGGCGGCCGCAGCCGTGTCGTATTTCAAGTATTTCATTGGCCGTTTTGGCACAGTTTCTCATAACATTCACCCTCGGCCGTTTTGGCACGAAGCAAAAAGCTAGGGGGCGTTCTATTGAGCATTTTCCCCTACGTCGGTCACTCTCGGCCGTTTTGGCACGAAGCGAAAAGCTAGAGGGGCACTCCATCGAGCACTCACCCCCTACATAGGTCACACTCGTCCGTCTAGGCACGATGCAAAAAGCTAGAGGGGCACTCTATCGAGCACTCACCCCCTACATAGCCAAGTATCTCATATGTTTTAATTTAGTGTAACGGGGTATTTCAAAAGTATAGATGTATCGTATTTCAAGTCTTTGATCGTTTGTTACGAAATTTCAAAATCTCTCGATTTAAAAGTCTCTTGGCGTCACAGTTTACGCCTTTTTAATTTAAAAATCCATTTCAAGTCCAACAATTCTGATATTTTCACAGTATATCAAAAACACCCTAACGAAGAACTTTTGTGTTTTAACTTTTTCAAAATAAGTTGAGGAATCATGTCAAAAATCGAGTTTATTACGGAAGCAGAATTCTGTCCGGGCTCAGGTTTGACACAGTTCAAGGTTTCGACTTTTTAACATCTCAAATGGACTCCAAAAATTCTGAAATTTCATATGCACATACTAGACATGATTATCTACAACTTTCATTTAGATTGCAAAGATCAAATCGGACTATAAAATATAGAAACATGCTCATCAAGTTCGGATATGTTCACAGTCAGATTTCGAGAAGTCTTATCAAGGCAGTTTATGTTTGATGCGATTTGAAAAGTCTAGTTTTGAGTTTTTCGGTTTGAACTCTCGAAATAGGGGTTTTGATTCGATTTCAAATCTGTCACAGTTTCAAGTTCGAATCTCAAGGCAGGTTGGTTCTCGGCCGTTTTCGGATAACAAAACGCAATGAAAAATTACGAAAATTTTGCAAGAACTAGATCTATGTCTTAGGAACGTTTTTCATGTTTTAAGTTTTTCCGTTTGAGCAGTTTTAAGGGTTCGAAAAATTCACACAAAATTGTTGCGCCGAGGGTTTTTTTGTGTTGACAGATTTAGAGTTATTAAATCCATATGTTTGGTTGCATTTTAAGTCACCCAAAACCAAGTATTAACTTACCGTGGTAAGGTGTTTGGTCATCCTCGGGTCGCTTGGCTCGTCCAAATCCACTACGAACGGATCTCCTCAACGCCAAGCTTCCAACTTTGGCCACGATTTCAACTCGGAAGAATAAATCCAATGTTAGATCGAGTTTTCGGGTTTGAAAACTTAAATGAAAATCTATAATGATTTACCCAAGTCTGGAGTACTAGAGACCTTGTGTTCTACGCCTCCTCCGTCGGTTTTCGTCGCCGGAAGTGATCGGGAAGTTCGAAGTAGGTGGTTTTCAGGTGTTGGAAGAACATAGAGAGTTGGAGAGTGTTTTTGGGGTTGCTAGGGTTAGAGTCTCGAAATGATCAGCCATATGACCTCCAAAACCGACTATATACACCTTCCATCAACTGGGATTGAGTTTCCAAAGTCGGGACACGAAAATATGGCAAGAAAATCGCCAAAACGCATCATGCCGCAACTGCTGTCTTGGTGGCGCGGGGTTGGCGCGGTTTCTAGCCAAAAACCGCCCGGAGGGCGCGCGGCCTGGTCTGGGCCGTGCGTGCGGACTGGGCCGTGCGATCCCGTCGGGCCTTTTCTCCTCTCTTTTGGACTTCTGTCCTCCTACGTTTTCGGGCTCGATTTTTCGGGTCATTCTCGGATCATAAATTCTTATCTTAAATTTATCTCGACTCAAATGAATTTCATGTTTGAAATCTTAAGTCCGTCGGTCTCGGGTTCGTCGGCTTCCAATTCGTCGTCTTTTGACTCCCGTGCAATAACTTGTGTAATTAAATTTCTTCCGACTTCACGGGTTCTTGGAATTAAAATTCTTTTCCTTCTTGAATTTAATTCCAATTATTTTGACTCAATTCATGGAATGTCTTCGGGCTTCCTTTCCCTCTTTTATTCCATTTTAAATTTTGAATCTATCGGCGTTTCATTTCCGAGCAATAATTTATTGTGATAAATTATTTTCTTCTTCTCGGAGATATTTCGACATTGATCGGAATAAATTTTATTCCTTTGGAAGTTGATAAAAATCTGGTGTATTACAGTCTACCCCCCTTAAGAATCAACTTCGTCCTCGAAGTTGTGTTTCGGCTTTTCTCGCGCTAAGAGTTAGGGTCCTTTTGTTTATTTTTATTATTTTACGATATTGTGTTATTGAATTATTGTTCGATTGTTGATTGTTTGTTGTTTGATTATTGTTTGACTGAACCCAGAATTGAAATTTCCGAGTTGCCTACGTACCCTGTGAAGGGATCAAGCCATGACGTAGTTCAAAACAATTTTGAATTTGTTTATTCGGGATACAAAATATTCGGGTTTCAAAAATAAATGCTTATGCATTATTACGGGGTATTACATCCTCTCCCCCTAAAGATTACAGTTATGTCCCCATAACTGCCTGCACATTATTCCCACGAAGGTTCGAGTATCGTCGCCTAGCACATGTATGTCCGCTTCTTTTACCACATTTAACGTCCCATGAGTCCCCCTTGGTTATTTGTGGCTAGTTAGGTCCAGCGACAAGATCATCTCTTTTGGTTATATTCTTAATCTGGGTTCGGCATTCATTCATCCGATGTCCACGTCGACCACATCGGAAGCATGTGTCGGGTTGAGGGCATCCCCTCACCAGATGAGGTTGGTTACAGCTTAGGCATCGGGGCACGTAGCCTTTACGGGTGAAAATTCTTCTATTATTGCCTCCATCGTCGCCTAGGGCTGGTCCATTTGGGCCTTTGCGACGGTTATTCCTATCCGAGTCTTTATCAGCTCTGCGGTCCTTACCTCTCTTGTCTCGTGATTGGGGACCTTGGCTAGATTCATCTATCTCCTTCCGCTTCAGTCCCTGAACTCGTGCAACTGCTACCGCACGATCATAAACAGCTTGTGGGTCAGAGTAGTGTACCCCCGTGATTACTTCCCTAATGGCCAGGTTTAACCCCATCTCAAATTTCTGAGCCTTGTCGGAGTCAGTTGGTACTAGCTCGTAGCGAATCGTACTAGCTCCTTGAATTTGGTGTAGTACTCTTGCAATGTC
>JAOANR010000005.1:15433440-15518615 GCA_030278955.1 Hygrophila difformis | reverse complement strand
CCTACCCTTCACAGAAACAAAAACAACACCACCCCTTCTTCCAACGCATGAACGGCCAACACCCACCATAATCAAAGATTCATAAGCATTTCCCATAACTTCTAATCATCAAATTCGGACTCAAATAACCAAAATATAACACCACGGCACATATTTGCATTTCGTCGAGGACCAAAACACGAAAAATCCCCAAAATCGCGAGAACAGGGGTGCACGGAAATTGAAAATGGGGAACTTACCAGGGCTTTTCGGCTGCGGAGGACGAAGGAGATGCCATGGCGAGTGGTTTTACGAAATTTTGGCAGAGTTTCCCTTTGGAATTGGTGGTTTTCATTGCAAATGAACTGTGCGTTCGTTCGTAAGAGGGGTTTTGAGAGTGGGAGTTCGAAAATGTGAAGTGTGGGAATGAGGAAGGAGACGAAGGGGTTATTTATAAAAGGGGGAAAAGGGCTGCGGCGCTGAACTTGGCCTACGGCGCTATACTAGCGCCGTAAACCTTGTTCAGCGTCGTAGATAGGAAATAAGGAAGGGAAAGGGCGCTACGGCGCTATTCTATAGCTACGACGCTATCCTAGGATAGCGCCGTAGTAATGAGATAGCGTCGTAAGGCGGTGGGGAGATAAAGAGGTACTACGGCGCTGTACCTTTAGTACGACGCTATCCTAGGATAGCGTCGTTCTGAGGGATTGCGTCGTAGGAAAAGAGGGGGAAGTGCCCTACGGCGCTATCCCATCACTACGGCGCTAACCTAGGTTAGCGGCGCTAACCTAGGTTAGCGGCGCTAACCTAGGTTAGCGTCGTAGGTGAGAATAGCGTCGTAGTTGAAGGCGGGGTTCAGTTGCACTTCAATTTTGAAATTTTTTCAAAATTTTTAGGCGGACTGGGCCCGCGTAGGCGAAATGGGGCCTCAGTTGGTTTTATTTGTTTTGGACTTAGGAGATTTTAGTCCAAGACATTTTGTGTTATAAATGGGCTATCATAATTAAAAATTAAACTTGCATAAAATAGGTTGGACTAATTCCATTTGTTTGCAAAAATTATTTCGGATTTTAAATTGCTCTAATTTTCGAAATCATTTTCTTAAATTCATGGACTTAATCCAACCGGGAACCTGGTTTTCTGCTTTATTTGTCTGCTCCTTCTTTTGGTGGTTCGGAATTTCCTGCAAGACAGATAAATACACAATTGGTCAGGTTTTCTCCTCATATCAACATCCTGACATTTAGAGTCTCAGTACTCTAAATGTTCAATTAATTTTGAGGGTACTTCTCTGTTCTGAAGTAGATGTCCTACACTAAACTAATCTATGAGCAATCAGGAGTGTAATTCTCTTAATAAACGACGCTGCATCCTCCCCGGCAACGGCGCCATGAAACTTTTGACAATTTCTTCACACGAGTATTTTCTAAAATATCCCAGGTTAAATTTATTAAATTAAAAGAGTTATGATTCATGGGAAAGGGGTTTAAGGATATAGTTCACTTTTTATTACTCATGAGGGGAAACTTTGAGTTCAAACGGCATTATGGACCTCCCCGGCATAAAACTTTTGACAATTTCGTGCCTTGAAGATCCTTGCCATGAAACTTTTGACAAGTTCCCGCTACATGAGTATTTTCTGAAAAATCATAATCCTGGTGTTCAATTTTATTTAATGAAACCAATTTATGAAGGCGGAGTTGGGATTAGGGATATATTTATAGGTTGTCACGTTTTTATTACTCGTGTTAAGAAACTGTGCCCCCGAAAGCGCACGGTGTCAAAAATTGCAGTAATTTATAGTAAGACCGGATCGTTCACTGGAGGATGTGCGATGGAAGCAGGGCCCACGTCGTTTAATAAGATTTTCCACTCGGTTACTCGATGCAAGTTTGTGTATTGACTATCAACTACTTGACATAATTTAAATTAAACTATGAAAGCAATTAAAATTAAGCATATAAAATTATTCTAGAAAGCGGATTAAATTTAATCTGAGAAAGCAATAAAATTATTCTAAGAAAGCGATTAAAATATGACAGAAGGGACAGGAAGAAAAGAATAAAGATTGGACAAGATTCGGATGAAACACACTTAAACTTCCATTTTGTTACACAGATCTTTGTTTGGGAAAATCCATCAGTTAGCTAACTCTCATGTTCTCTATACCATGTTCCCTTTAACAGACAAGTACTTACAGTAAGAATTTACATGCTCTTAAGACAACAAAATCTAAGATACCACAAACTTATAACTCCCCTTGCAGTGCCTTGCAAGAGTATGTTAGACATCTGTGGTGGACAAGCAACACCTGACAAATCATTAGTTGAAGTGTCAAGTACTGTTATCATTCTCCCATGTCCCACCCAAATATTCTAATCGAGCCTGAACTATCCCTCAACTCTCAGTTCTAGTAGCAGTTACACAACTCTCAATACAACCGAGTGACCTCTAACGAAAGCATTTAAAAAAAAAGCGATAAAGAAGGCAATTAAAATTCTATCACTCGGAGGTTTTTGAAAGTCTGACCCTGGTAGTAAAAGAAAGCCCCCAGTCAGAATGACCGGATGTGGATCAAGAAGTTCCTATTCTCGGTGAACCGCTCGCAGTGTTCACTTCCCATCGGGTGGTTATGAGATACAAACTAATGAAATAAACTAATAAATTAGTTCATTCCGGATGCACTCACTCAGGACTCAAAAATAGGCTTTGGCAGAAGAGGATAGCAGTAGAAAGGAACTCAACCCTACCTTAGAAAATAACCAAGGCCCACATGTTGTTCTTCTAGTATTATCTATTACACCTCATCTGAATCCAAGTGGAATCTGAGTCAGTGCAATATTTAATATAAGATTTCCAACATACAGCAATTTTGGAAAAATAATAGATTTTGAAAATCATTCCCTAAACAGGTACTAGACTCTCAATTAAAACACAGATCCTTTCAGTCTAGGAGAGACCTAATCGCTGACTCTGCTTCTAATTTTCCAAAATCAACCCCCAGTCGGATATGAATTAGTCATAACTGTGGAATTTATCCCTTACTCAGATCCGAATTTTATAAATGAATTTTTGTTGGAAATTTATTATGAGACATCTGATTAAAAATCAAGGCTCCTGTGTCCAAGGGAAGGATCCCAAAATAATATGACCACAATATCTACATAATAATATCATGCGTAAGTTTATAAAGAAGTGTAAAATTAAATAACCCAAAATATAAGATGGGTTTAGACAGAAGTTGGAACACAAAGATGAAATAGCCGGAGATGAGAAGAATTTTGGCTAAAGAGATGACAGAATAATTTGGGTTAATTGGATTGCAGTTATCTGTGGTCCAATTCCCTAATCATTAAGGTGAGATGATTTTAGACAGCAGAAGACATTAAACGACAGTGATCGCTATCGTCAAGACTTCTACTATCTGTGAAATGAGAGAAAAAACCTACATATTTTCTTACTGTAGTACTATTCAAACAATGTTGATCGACACTGTTTGATGATATTACAGCTCAAAATTCGGGTTTGAAATTAAGATAAATAAGTAGAAATTGTATCCGAATAGGAGTCAGCTGAGCAGCTATTATAATCCCGGATGGACGAACCGCCAAGGCTTCCACCGACCACTATCCGGACCACGCAAAATAACAACTAGCAATTAATATTCAGACTACGAGCTAGTTTATCCGTGTGGGAATACCCGCCAACATTAGTCTGATATATTCCTTACTAGCCGTTTCACACAACACAGGTAAAGACAAAATAAGTAAAAGAAAATATTTTTAGGTCATCTTGCATAAAGGACATTGGTTTCTCATGCAAGGGTATGGAAAATTCCATAATCACTCTTTATGGTCTAAATAATCTCTCATTCCATAATTAAATAATTATAGTCCGGATTATACACTTAGATCATTAGAGTTTAATTTTATAGAAAAATCTTTTAATGGAATTGAACAAAATTCTTTACATCACATTAATCATGGGTTGAGATCATTGGATTTCAACCTCAAAATATTAGTATAAAGGTTCAATTAATTAAGTGAGGAAAATGGAGAAATGGAAAATTTGGCAAAAAATGCCAATTACGACGCTAGACAGATTTTACGACGCTATCCTAGGATAGCGTCGTGAGGATAGCGTCGTAGGGTGAATTGTTAGAAGTGTTGATAAAATTGGAGGGTACGACGCTATACACTAAATGACGCTATCCTAGGATAGCGTCGTAAGTGGGTCTTGTGAAAAATAAAGTATTTTGGGGACCTACGACTCTAGACAAAAATTACGACGCTATCCGAGGATAGCGTCGTTGGTCTAGCGCCGTAGGATGAATTTTTGTTAAGTCTGGACAACTACGGCGCTAAACCTCACCTAAGACGCTACACTAGGCTAGCGCCGTAGGGCGGTTAGCGTCGTAGCTAGCCCAGAAAATTTATTGTTGTTCGGGTGATGCAGTCTATGCGATTGCAAACCCTATTTTCAAGTTTATGGTTCAATACATGCAAGATCAGTCGCAAGGGAAAGTAATAACAGTAATGAAGATGAACTAAAATGTAAAAGAAACTCAAATAATAAGAGAAGATAAGGCACAAATGAACCATAAACCCAAGTGAGGGTTTTCAACCAACAAATCATGCATGAGACCATGACAAACAAGAGAAATAACACAAACCCACATAAAAAGCAATGAAACTAAATGACCAAGTGGTCATAAAACCAAAAATAAAGCACTAAATGCATGGATTCATGTCCATTTCATGATTTTGGGACTCTTTTTGTGATTAACTTCCCATTTTATAAGAAATGGCTTGATAGTACCCATCATTTGGGTATTTCAAACCTTAATAAAAGTTTAACAAAGCTGGAAATAATATAGACAGTGGCTAGCTAAGGTGGAAAACTCTAATAATATCATTAATCTAACATATTGTAAATCTAAACTAAGACATAAATATAAATAATACAAAAAATAATGACCTAACTACCTAACTAACCTACACACCTCTCAAGAACACCAAGTTGTCTCCAAGTTCGAATGTTGTGAAGTGACTGATCATGAGAGTCAATCTGTCCTTAAATAGGTGGGAAACCCTAGGCCCATGGGCCCCCAGGCCTTGAATTCTGAGGCTGAGTACGTCGCTATAGCTGGGCACGACGCTATCCTACTACGGCGCTATAGGTCTAGCGTCGTAGTCTTCCATCTCGAAGACACTCTTTGTTTCTGAATGGACAGCCTACGGCGCTATCCATGCTTAGGGCGCTATACTCGACTACGGCGCTATCCATGCTTAGCGTCGTCCACCTTTCTTCAAACTGTCAGCTTCAGTTTCCTCCTACGGCACTAGACCAAGCTACGGCGCTATACATGCTTAGCGCCGTAGTTGTGTCTAGCGTCGTAATTTCCTGTAGAATCAACTTTTTTGTGGGTTTTCATTTCTTTTCCCGTCTTTTTCATTCCTTTTTCTTTTCTTTTCTTTTTCTCATGTTTTTGGATTTTTCTAACATAAATATGTAATAAATTACATATTTATGCATTTTTTATACCAGCTCAATATTTTTACAGATATGCATAAATCAGCCTAATTCTACTGCTTTCTTATTTAATATAAGACCGGAATGCGATCAAATGCCCGTTTCAGACACGGAAATGGATTGAAAATAATGGACATTTCTGGCCGTTATCAGTGACCCAATACCGGCCACTATCCTATGAAGGTCAAGAGGACCCGAGCCAACTGGAAGAGTGGATTCGAACCTTCGACAAGTTACTAGTGGCCACTCAATGTCCCGAAGGCCAAATGGTGAACGTTGCAACCTACTATTTAGGAGGAGAAGCTGACGCATGGTGGCGTACCTATGAGGATAATGAGCAGTTGACATGGACCCAATTTAAAGAAGCCTTAAGGGATCGGTTTTATCCGATGAGTATCAAAACTGCGAAGTATGAGGAGTTCTTAACTCTTAGACAGGGTACTTCTACAGTCCAAGAGTACCATGCCAAATTCCTGGAACTGCTTCGGTTTGCAACAGACTTAGTGCCCATGGAGCAAGCAAAGGCACAAAAATTTGAAATGGGACTCAACTTGGCCATAAGAGAATCATTCGGGGGAAAGCAGTTTACTTCACTGCAAAAGGTATATGATCGTGCGGTCACGGTGGCTAGGGTGCAGCAGTATAAACGGGGGGTTTCTGGAGACCCCAATCGCACCCAAGGCGGCCTATCTCAAGACAAGAAGCAGCGGTTCGAAAGGAGTCGTGAGGGTACTAACACTTATCGGCAGGGGCATGAACCAAACCAAGACATGCAGGATCAAGTTAATGGACCTCGTGGAGGGGGTCTAACGCTTTGCCCAAAGTGTAATAGGAGGCATCTGGTGAAAGAGTGCCCCAGTCCTACAACATGTTATAAATGTGGGCGAGAAGGACATAGGGCGAAGCAGTGTAGGATCCGGCCAGACCAAATCCGAAAGCGGGATGACCTGGTCGATTTCGCCACACAGTTTGGTCGGAATCAGGCCGGACAACCAAGAGCCCCAGAGAGGCGCAACAATGGTGGGACTAACCAGGGTCCACATCAGCAGTGGAATGGAAACCGGGAGAAACGGGAGGTACCGAATGGGCAAAATGGAAGACTGAACGTGATAAACGAGGCCGATCTTCCCGATCAAGGAGAAGTTATGACGGGTACACTTACAATTTCATCAGTGCCTATTAAAGTGTTGTTTAATTCTGGCGCGAGCTGTTCTTTTGTCTCTATTAAAGTAGCATCTAAGTTGAAACTGACGAACTCGGAGACGATTAAGTTAGGAATTTCAATACCATCTGGCGAGGTAATTCCGGGTACGAAGCAACACTCAAACGTTCCACTTGTGATAATGGACGTAGTTTTCCCTTCGAACCTTGTAGAGTTTAATTTGCAAGATTTTGACCTGATTTTGGGTATGGATTGGTTAGAACTATATAAGGCAGATAAACTCTTGGAAGCGTAAAATATCCTTGAGAGGGTTAGGTGGGGGATGGATAGCCTACTATACGAACCCACCACAATACTAGTCTTTTCTTTAGTCTCTAAAAGTGCTCGTGAAATGTCGTCAATTAAGTTGATCTCATAGTTGGCATATAAACAACTTCGAGGACGAAGTTGATTTTTAAGGAGGGTAGATTGTGATACCCATAAAAATAGTAGTAATAAGTACATAAAAAAAAAATTAATCAATTTGAAATATATAGAAAATAAATATGCATATGAAATTTAAAAGGGATTTAGAAATATGGGCACAATTGATTTAGAAACAAATCTAATCCCAACCGTGGATATGGGATAGATAGGAGATGAGAAGCTGTTTTATTCAAATCTCAATTCAAATCACCAAATCCCATAGATCTTGTGTAAATGTGTCAAACCTTGATTATTTAGGGTTGTATAAATAATATATAGCCAAACCCGTCACCCTTGGAACCCTAATTCATACTTCTAGCATTATTCGAGGAGTTGGAGGCTGCCAGTGAAGTGTGCCGTCAAGGTCATTACTTTCCTGCTCTTAGGATTATCTGGTGAAGACAATTTTGGATCAAGTTTTGATTAATTGTAAGTTGATTCACTCTTTTCTATATTCTTAGAATCATTCTTCCCAGGATTAGTGATGGAAGTATTGTGTGAGCAATTTGAAAGTATTGGTCCAGAGTGTAAGTTCATCCCTAACATCCTACAATTGTCCTTGCCGTGTCTGTCAATAAGGGTCTGCTATATGTTCTTATTCCTGCTACACTTCTCTTTCATGTTCGGAGTTCTATACTGTTCTATATATTTGCAATATAGATTGCTATATCTGTCATCCCTATTGGAGTCCCTAAAATATTTTCCAGTCTGCAGTGGTCGTGGTCGGTTAGAGGAGTTCTTTAGTAGGTCTTGCAAGAATACTTCCAAAGTATAAATATATGAAGTATATTGTTACCGAAAAAGTATAAATTATATATTAATATTAAGCACTTCTTTGGAGACAGATTTGGCCCTGCTTGTTTTCTTCAGTCAATTATGGTAGGCTGTAGTTTAATACATTCACTTGTTCTTATGCTTTTAAACAACAATTTACCAAATAATCTAGATTTGAACAATAGCCTGCAAAGTATGGTTGAGGAAATAAAGTTTTATATGTATATTTATATTTATACGTAGATACATGGTATTGATTAACTGAGATTCTATGTTACAGAGTGAGTTATGGATGTTGCAGTCTATGTAGTAATACGGAATTTATACAGTGGTGGCGTATGAGGCCGGCTATTATGCTTAAATATTTTTATGGCTGGATGATTCTATTATTTATGGGGGTAAATTGGTATTGACGAGTAGATGCTTATGGACGGACTTTGCGGATTTTGCGGATTATGCGGTTGAGGGGCAGGACCGTGACGGGTCTCCAGCGACGAAACTCGCCCCCTCTGTCACAAATTAAATTAAATCTAGGTTGATGAAACTTTGAATATGCGGTATTGTGGGTCTAAACCCCTAGTCTCGCCTGCGGGCCTAGGCTAGGGCACCAGTGCTGTAGGTTTAGACAAATTTTGCGGATTATGCGGTAAAAAGTGTCCTCGTCAATATTAATTCACCATCACTATTATTTTGCGGTTGTGTCGTTGCTTGGGTGTTGTCCTTATGGAACTGTGGGTACTTACCAGTTTACACTGAGTTGTGCGTGTGTTTTTCTTTCTCTTTTTCAGGATTCGCAAGTGAATAGTCATGAGCACGTGCACGCATTGGGGCGGATTCAAGCTTTGCATTTCATTTCGTTTTTGCAAATAAAACCTTTTTAAATAATTTATGATGTTCTTCGGCACTATATATTTTTGAACTAGATATGATGCATGTTTTGAAATAAAGCTTATATTTATTCTCTATAGCCTTAGCATCTCTTGGCTTATTTTTGCGTCATTGTATGTTATCCAAGAGATGTGGCGGTAACATCCCCTTTATTTTGGTGTTTTAAATTAGGGGTGTTACAGTGTTTGGCAAGTTTTAGAGTCGCATAAGTATTATTTTAGTGAGGGATTGGGTGTATAACTTAATACATGGTGGAGAGGTGGGTTTATTTTAATGAGGGGTTTGTTTGGTTGTTTTATAATTTTTATTTGGTATTTTATTTGTCATAAATATTATAATAGATAAATTAATTATTATAAATATTATAATATTAAAATAAAAATATTATAATATTAAAATATACTTATTTTTTATAAATTAAATATTATAATATTAAAATAATTATTCTAATATGTTATCAAATTTATTAAATATATATCTACACGAAATTGTTTGTTTAATTACTTAAAAAATAATAAATCACACAATACTACATCGACATATCTTATTTATATATTTATTATATTTAAAATATTAAATTTAAGAAATTATTTTTAATAGAAATTAATTTAATAGAAAAGTAATAAATTAAAATCTATACAACATCAATACAAAAAATATTGTATGATTATAATACAGTACAATACCAAACACTGTATAACATTAATTTAATACAGTATTAATATAATACAACATAATACAATACACCTGCATTAAATAATAAAATACATCCTAATACAATACAGTGTTCCATAAGAAAATATAATACCACAAACAATAGTTGAAAGGACAAAAAAAGAAAAGATAAAAAACCTTTTACACACGACTTTTAATGTCATAAATTGACAAAGAAAGTACATGAAATCACATTGCCCTCGATAATTGATTATTGATATTGATTCACCTTAAAGCGTTGATAAATTAGAAATTTTATAAAGATGTAGATATTTCCAAATTAAATTAGAAAAATATAAGAAATACTCTTTTGAATGAATCAATTGACAAATTAAAATGACTATAGTTTCATCAACTTATTGTCGTATTGCAATTTATCTAATTTAGTCAATTTATCTAATTCAAATATTTGTTAATCAATAATGAATATAATAGTACTTATTAAGAATTTACAATATATTTTAAACTGTAATTTCAATTCATAGAGTATTGGTTAAGAATAATAATAAATATTGAAATTATATATAAAAATTTAAAAATAATTATAATATCAACACATAAAGTTTTTGTCACATACTGTACTTTATTTGGTAGTATTTTTTTAGGTGAATACTAGTATTCTTTATCTATAATAATTAATTAAATTACATTATCTAATGTGAATTTCGCTCAAATTGGTTCTCCTATATTTTAGAAAGCGTATTATACTTTTTGCTACTGTTTATTATCCAACTTTGACTAATTCTTATACAACATCTATATAAGAAAAGATATAGTCAAGTGGGATCTCGTTAGATTCGTCTTATCGTGTAGTTTTTAAATATCAAATTTTTTGAATTCTTACTTGTACACATTTTGAGTTATTGATGAATTACTGATCATTAGAAATGCGTATTGGATTGCGTGCAGAAAGTGAATGTTAAGGAAATAGATAGGTTATTGTTCATAAGGATATGTTACTGTACATAAGGGGTATTGTTTTTAGGAAAAAAGATTAAATTAGTCTATTTTCTTTCTCAAAAATTCAAATCAGTCCTTTTTCTATTTTATTACCAAAACAGTCCCCTACAAATGCTAATAATGTCCAAATCAGTCCATTTTTCATTAATTATGCCCTAATTGCTGACGTGACAAGAATTTAAATTTAAACCTGATACGTGGGCATAATATTAGTCTTTTTTCTTTTATCTTTTGCTAATTCAGTCCTAAACTTTTATTTTGTTCCATTTAGTTCTCTATCCAAATCAGTTACTATTATATTAATTAGCCCCCAACATTTCAAATTATTTCATTTAAGGCTCAGAACCTTAAATTCTATTATTATTAGTCCATTTATCAAATAAATGTCCAATATACTTCTCTAAATAAATTAAACACCAAACATCATACATCGGGTGACTGTCTTGTTACTGGTCTTCCAAGCTCCGTAAATAAATTAAACACCAAACCTCATACATTGGGTTTGACTGCCTTGTTACTGGGTCTTCCAAGCTCTGAGATTTTACGAAAGTATGTTAGGCATTTATTTCATAAATGGACTAATAATAAAAATAAAAAAAAATAAGATTCTGGGCTTTAAATGAAATAATTTAAAATGTTGGAGGCCAATTAATATAAAAATGACTGATTTGGATAGAGGACTAAATGGAACAAAATAAAAGTTTAAGACTGAATTGACAAAAGATAAAATAAAAATGACTAATATTATACCCACGTATCATGTTAAATTTAAACCCTTGCCACATCAGCAATTAGGCCATAATTAGTGAAAAAGGGACTGATTTGGACATAATTAGCATTTGTAGCGGACTGTTTTGGTAATAAAATAGAAAAATGATTGATTTGAATTTTTGGAAAATAAAAAGGATGTATTTAACCTTTTTTCCATTGTTTTTATATATTATATAGAATATAGATATAGATAGATATAGATTGCAAGAGATTGAGAGAATGATTATCGTAAACAAACGCGCTATAGTTCAACTATAGAAGAACAACACCAGCATCTACTTGTGAGATTCTCTTAGAGCCATTTTGAGTTCTAAGAATACTTGCGCCTTATATCAGGATGGGAAAAGATTGCCATTGCTCGAGGCACAAAAGCTTAAGTGCAACTTGCTTTCGACTTTTGGACTGATCAGTCCCTAAGAAGTTTGCTTGTCCCAGACAATAGTATACATTTAACTGTCAGTTTATCTAGTAAGCCTTTAACACAAGTGTAGTAGAATATTTTACCAATACTATTAAAAGAACACTTCTGATTAAAACAGATTATGAGATCATAGATAATTCAAACAGAAGGAAAGAAGCAAAAGATAAAGAATGTATCCTTGACAAACATATCATATAATTGTGTTTGGAGGGGAGAAATTAGGGAAAATTTCCAGGAAACAGGATTCCAGCTTGTCCATGTTCAAATTAAGGGAAGTAGAATCACATGAAAAACTCAAGGGAAGCATTCAATGAAAGTTTTTGCAGATTAGCATCAAATAAACAGCACACAAAGTAGCGTAGACAATAAAAAAGAAGACAGTAAACCATGAAAGCCAAATCTTTCCCTTACCATTGAGTAAAATTGGGGAAAATGCAGGAAAGCAATTGGGGACAATGGGATAGAGAGAAATTAGCAGTTACCAAAAAGCATTGATTTGCCACTGAAAGAGAGGAAACGAGCAAGAGGGTGCAGGTGCATCGGCCGATAGGGAAGTCCATTTATTGCTGGAGGCGGATGGAATCGCAGGAAGCAAGGAATACTTGCAATCTGTTGTAGAGCTCTGTGTTATATATGGATGATGAAAGGTTTGGCAGGTCTATGAAATTGCACAAAGGATCATGCGCTAATTAGTGCATGTTTAAACTTAACCGCATTGGAACTAAAAATTAAGTACATTTTTGCAATCCAAAAAAGAAATGAAACATCACGAACCTGTATACAAATTAAATACTGGGTGAAAATATTTCATAATTGTTATAAACAAAGTTGTATTTTATGATGCATTGTTGGGTCAGCCCATTTTCTTGTGGGTTTGACAAATAATTAGCCCATTGGGCTAGTGAATGAATAAAACAAAAAGAAAAAAAAAACAAGAAAATACTTACCTGGGGCAGCAAGCAGCGGGAGAGACTTGCAGATTAAGTCACAAAAATTTGAACAACAACATCGTGTTTTTGAAAACAGAGAGGCAGAGAAAGGAGAAAAGGGGGAAAAACACTCTAAAAGAAAATTGCCTGTAGGCGACGACGCATTTTCCTCGCCTAGTTCGTCGCCTAACTAGGTAAGACGACAAACTAGGCGAGGAAAATGCGTCGTCGCAAAGATTAGAGAATAAACCTATCATCCTTCGATCCTTGAAGAGAGTCTACAATTTGGGTGAAAAACTAGATATATGTATAGGTAGTTAATGAAAAATATACAGAAATATGTAGAGTGATCTCACAACTGTATCTCTCACTAAATGTTCGAATTCTACACCAGTTTGTTCCAGTAAGCGGATAGTGCTCAATCGTATCAATCAACAACAGATGGTGAGAGAAGATAGTAGCGGAACCACAGTGCAAGAATCGAAATGCAGTGTTCGACTCTATCAAAGAAAGGGCACAGAGTTGTGTGTGGAGTGTGATTAATCTGAATTAATTATCAGTTTATGGCGTTAATCAGCTATGCAAGCAAATATTCAGACCCCTCGCAATTTAAAAGTGTAAATTTAAAAATCTCACAAAATAAAGTGCTCAGAGTAAAATATCCGCCTTACTCACACAATCTCAATAGTAAATAAAACCAAGTTGTTGGAGATAACCCGGTAATACTCACTGTTGAGGAACTCCAATATCTGGCATGGCAGATGGAGCTTCAACTCTGTGGTTTGTAAAATAAATCAGTGGAACAATGACAAGTACTTATTGCTTGAGTAATTCCACTTATAGACTCTGACGGAACTTCAACCTGACGGAATTTAAAGATAGGGCCAACATGGCCAAAACACGGGTTAAACAGGCCCGTTCATGCAAGTTCTAGTCTAATACAAAAATTCAAAATAATATATCATCCCAAACTTCCCATATATGCATATGACGATGCATAATTCTCAACTCAGAAAGAAAAAGAAAGAAATGGTTTTGGTCAGCACTACGTGCTGAGTAAGTTAACACATACATGATTATGGGGTTTCAAAGCCATTAGTTAAATTTTTAGAAAACATGTACACAGTATCCCATAATTTAATTTATTCCTCTAACAACAGTTTAATTGCATAATTAAATAGACATGGATTCCATAAAATCACAATATGACTTGCAAGGTAAATAATTGCATAACATAACTTAAAAGCATAATTTAAATAAGCGAAGGAAAGTATTGAAGTCTTTTAAATTTCCCGTTAGTCCATAGTCGAGTATCAAGATTTCATTTGTATTCAAGTTTCTTTCGATTGCATTGCAATCTCTACATATTTCAAGTAACCGTTGGCCATAGCCAAATACGCCATACCCAGTACCACTCCGGAGCCTCGGGAAACCCATACGGATACTCCCGAGAGTGTAGGCCCTAAATATCCCACCGTTTTGGCGTAGTTTCTCATATTCAACACCATCGCCCAATCAGGCACGACGTGCAAAGCTAGGAGGGTGCCCTGCAGAGCACTCACCCCCTACATAGATTACTCTCGTCCGTTCAGGCACGAAGCAAAAAGCTAGAGGGGTACCCGATGGGACACTCACCCTCTACGTAGAAAGCTCAATCTAGTCATAACGGGATTTCGAAAACGTTTGTTTATGTATTTTATTTCAAAGGAGTTTCCACTCGTTTAAACCTCAAACGCCAATTTCCCAAATTTAGTAAGTTTCTCAAAATTATACTATTTCAGGATGCTGTTCGCTCGGATATCATTTTAAAATCCTTCTCAACTAGATTTTCAATATTTGATTCCGGCAAACCACTGTTTACTCTAAAATTCGTTTAAAATCAGATTTAATTCCAAAAATTCCAAAAATTCACCACTGACTCGGAAACGCCAAGATGAACAACTTTCGTGTTTTAACTTTCGAGATATTGAAACATGTCAAAAACATCAATTTTCGCAGAAACATTAATCTGTCCGAAATTCGAATACCACAGTTTAAAGATTTCGAGTTCTACCATAGCAAATCAACTCCACATTTAATGAAATTTTCCAGAGACCTTTTTAAGACGATTATCTACAACTTTCATGTTCGGCTAAAGATCTAATTCGGCCTAGAACCATAGTCAAAAATGTCAACAAGTTCAAATCTATGTTCTGCCCAGTTTTCAAATTCCGATTTCAAAACAGTTCGGTTTGGGGTCGATTTAACATATCAAAACTTCACGAAAAAATCTAAACATTTTACAGGAGATAGATCTAAGTCTTAGGAATGTTTTTGTATTTTAAGTTTTTTCGATTGAAGACTTCTAAGGGTTCGGAAAAATCATATACAAACGCTGCGTCGGTAAAAACACCATGTTGGCAGATTTTCAATTTCTTGTTTAATCTTTTAGTTTCGAACGTTTTAGTTACTCCCAAAACTATCACTACAAGAAAATCGCCCGGAGGCGACGACACGTTTTCCTCGCCTATTTCGTCGCCTCACAGGGTGAGGCGACGAAATAGGCGAGGAAAACGTGTCGTCGCCTAAACGCTGGTCGCCTACGGCTTTCGTCGAGCATTTCGTCGCCCAGGGGGCGAGGACTAGAGTGAGGAAATAGGCGAGGAATTTTGCGAGGAATAGGGCGAGGAAATGGGCGAGGAATGAGGTGAGGAAAAAAGTGACGAATTGGGCGACGAAAAAGACCTTTTTTTAAATTAACCAAGGCGACGACAAGCTTTCCTCACCCATGTCGTCGCCTTCCATATTTTTTTTATTTTTTATTTTTTATATTATTTCTTTTCTTCCTAAAACCAATTTCTCTTCTTCATGTTCATCAACACATATGAAGTACAAACATAAAATTTAAAATAATGCTCATTTCAAACAAAAAGACATCTTTTTTACAATGTACATCATACATAACATACATATGCTATTGAACAAATCTTTAATGTTGACCAAATTTAGACTAAAATCCAAGTCAACCTACAGTTAAACACAGAATGCACTCCACAATCTGATAAGTAATTCTAGATTCCAATCCCTCCAGATCGCTTCCATTTATAATACTCTTTCAAACGTAGAATGCAGTCCACAACTTTGTTTGAAGATCCTCCCTGGAAAATTTTCAAAAATCTTATAAGATAGCAACTTAAAGGGAAAAAAAGACCCATCAAAATGGTAACTAACCAAATAAGGAACACCAGTGGAACCTAAAACAATAAGCCAATAAGACCCAGCAAAATGGTAACTAAACAATAATTGGGTACACAGATACAAAGTAATAAAACCACATAGAATTTCGAATGCAAAATATGGTTCACAATTAATCATGAAGTTCATGCCTTAATCGACCTTGATTTTTGGACTCTATCCTTTTATTACCAATAAGCCAACATGCATCAAACTAATTCATAGACTTAGTTAAAGAAAGAAGAAATTCGCTACAATGCAATAGTAATTACTTATGCCATTTGCAATAAAGATTTGTCTGCAAGCAGAAAGCCTAAACTAGCAATCAACATATAACAAGCACACATGTAAAAGTGTAACAATCAACATATAATGAAGGAATTTACTAGTTACATTTCATCGTAACAAATAAAATATCTTGAATCACCACGAAAAGTGTAACACACCAATTTGCAATTACTGTAGTGAATAATCAAAATCTATATTCACTTGAGCAAAGTAAATCAACATGGACTTTTACTTGAAAGAAATCAAGGACTGTACCCCATATGTTCCAAAGAAATCATGCCTTTAATTACTTAGTGCGGAGTGCAGGATTCAAATCAATAAGGGCTACCACATACTAATCAATAAGCATTTTCAACTATAAGACAATCAACGTATATAAGGTACATGAGTTGAGTCTTACCTAATATCTATTATCTTCTGGTACTTCACGAGGGTTGAGGTACTTACATCATCTCAAAAATCTGCTCAAAGCAAATCAAATGTCAGACTGGTGGGAGGCACAAGACACAATGATGTATTAATTAATAAAACCTTAACGACACTGCAAGTCGCTTTGATTGTAAGAAATAATTGTATATCTTAAACACCATAAGATCGTGCTGTAAAATCAAGAAAGCAATGCAGTATTACCAAACAAATAAAAAAAAGTTCACCTTGATAGGCATTTCAACAGTGACAAATCCACTCCTTTCTTCAAGGCTTTTAAGAATCATCATTTCTCCACCAGCAACCATTATAGCTATCCCATCTTCACAATAATAATAAGTATATCAATTTACATAAAAGAAAATTCAACAATACATTACATTATAAATTTATAACAGATATACAGAAAGTCGATGTAACCATTTCCATTGTCTACTTTGCTATTTTGTGATTAAAACTGGACAACATACATTGATTTTTAATTAAAGCAAGAGATTTAAAGGTCGTTGATAGATTACAAACCTGATGACGACAGGCAAGTTACCATGCGCCTCATATATGTCTCCTGTGGCTGTGAGAACACGCACACACAATTTGTAAGAGATTGCGCAACAGCAAGGAAAATGATTTAGCAGTGAATCAGGTGTTTATGTCATTAAACTAAAACTAATTCAGAGAATAATGTTCAATACATACTTTCAATTTGATTAAACTATCATCTTTAAGCAAACATTTTGATTGAGCCAATAGTGATCCTCTTTTCATTATGCTCAACAATATACTTCAAATATAACTTCTGGAAACAAATCCGAAGCTTTTCAATTATATAAATTGATCAATCTTCCTTGCTTAGAGGTAAATTAAGTGGTAGGAAACGTTTAGCACTAGTCCACTATTGTTACTTGAAATTCAAGACAATTCATATTATACATGCAAACCCTATCCTCTCTGCAAATCCAAGTACGGCGATCTTTAGTGCAAAACTATCTTATAGGAAAACTTTGGTGTGGCAAAACGGGTATAAAGGGACAACCAGACAAGATACAAGTAGGAAATGTAACATTCAATATAGTTGCAATTTTTTTTTTAAAGGAAAAAATAGAGAACAATTTAAGACAATATTGAAGGACAATATACCTCATTCAGCCAGAAGTGCTCATTTGTCTGGGCACTTGGAATTAATATCACAACAGTGCTGAGCACAGACAACTAGTAGGAAAGGAATAGTTGGATGAGTACTAGTTACCTCTCAAACTGATTCAGCAATAGCTCGAACTTCATTGATAATATGAAATCTAATTGCCCAATCCTCTTTAGAGGGATTTATCTCTCAAAGAATATCCGTGAAAGTGAGCTCTAACAAATGATAGCCATTCATTTTCAGTGGCTCTTACAGTCTTACTGATAATACAACTCTTCAAATGACAAAGCATCCCCTGTATGTAAGTTCAAACAATTATGAATAGCAGAAGAGGCTCAAGAAGACCAACATTTCTATTGTTTTATGGTATAAGAAAATAATTTTCCATTGCTCTTGTAAATTTTCACCATTTAACTTTCAACATTTTTAGCATAAAGGAAGATAAGATACCAGAAGTCATCCTGCTCCACAAGTGGAAGACAAAATTAAAACAAAATCAACTTAATCAACAAGAACTTCTTTTTTTTTTCTTGAACAGCAACGAAACTTACACAACACCATCTAAGGCATTTCTTAGAGAACCACGCAGAATAGAACCAGGCCCAATCTTCATAAGAAGAAAAGAAAAGCACCAATAGCTCAACAAGTCATATATAGTTCCAACTACATAACACTGAACCAATGAAAAAAAGACACCACTAAGCTTTATAATATTTCATCAAAAAATACCAGCATATACTAGGATGTCTTATTGCAACATAATTACTCACCTGATATCAGAGTATCAATCTGAGCATCAATAATGTAGAACTGAATGGGATGTGAATTTGTAGTATGAATGACTGAGCACATACCGAAAACAAAAAACCTTCATTTCATTCATTAATTTTCAATCAAACTAGAATAAACAACAACAAACTGGAATATCAACAATATATTTTTGTTTATCCAAACTAAAACCAAAATTACACCAGACAAAAAAAATCAAAAGCATATCT
The DNA here is from genome assembly GCA_030278955.1 of Hygrophila difformis. Classification (NCBI taxonomy): domain Eukaryota; kingdom Viridiplantae; phylum Streptophyta; class Magnoliopsida; order Lamiales; family Acanthaceae; genus Hygrophila; species Hygrophila difformis. The sequence continues at coordinate 15,499,954 of JAOANR010000005.1, read as the reverse complement.
TCGTTCACATTCAAGCTACAGAATCCAAAATCAAGTGCAAATCCCATTCAACACGCAGGACACCATACCTGAACGCAAATGCAGGAGTTGGTGTCACAGGACGTTGTCGTACGTCGCCCGTGGATGAGGAAGCCGATTTACAAACCGGAGCAGGGTTGCTGGATTCGCGAGGGCAGCGGCATTTAGGGTTCGTGGAGGCGCGGAGGCTTCGGTCGCCGGGCGGAGGGGAGCCACGTGAGACAGAGCCTGGTGGTCGCCCGTAAGGATAGCACAGCGCGATGGGGAACGACGTGCGCAGGGAGGCTGCGTTGGCGGGCAATCGGAGAGAAGGGAGAATCCCGACGAGAGATAGGTCGACGATGGTGGTGGGAAATCTCAATTTCAGAATTTGGAGTGGAGGCGATGGTTTGTGCGGCTCTAAATTTGAATTTGATGCTTAGGGTTTCACTGAAATGGGGGGAGGCGAGAACAATGATTGATTCCTCACTCCATTCCTCGCACTCGGGCGAGGACATTTAATTTTCTCGCCTCATTCCTCATTCCCGGACAGAAAAAAAGAGTTTCCCGCCTCAATCTTTTCATAGGCGACGAAATTATTTTGTCATCGCCTATGTCCTCGCCCGGAGGCGAGGAATTTTTTTTTCCCTCGCCCCAGGTCCTCGCCTACGGGCGATTTTCTTGTAGTGTATGTAAGTGTCAACTTACAGTTTCTTAGTCGTCCGGGGTTGTCGATTTCGGAGGCTGCTTCCAGTCCACCGTCTATCCTCTCCGCTCGTCGAGTTCTCCGTTCTAGATCCGATTCGGGGTGTAGAGAGAAAAGAAACGAGGTTAGAATCTGTTTTCGGATTGAAACGTGAAAGAATTATCGGACTAGAGCTTACCACAACGTTGGAGATCTTCCGAATTTCGTCCAAACATCCACCGTCTCAGTTTTGGTGCCTCCGTTGACTCCGGGATTACGACTTTTGTGTATAGAGAGTATCGTAGGGTTTTGAAAAGGGTTTAGGGTCGTTTGAGGGGTTCATTTATAGATAGGCACGACCTAGGAACGTCCAAGGTCGGCCTTGGTGAGTCTTGAGCCGAAGGGATGCAACCGAAGCCGAAAAATCCGGATTCGGGCGAGAGAATCTCGCAACGGGCAAATCTGTCTGCTGGCGCGGGGTTGGCGCGCCTTTCGCCCCTTTAGCGCGCGGCCAGCGCGCCAAACACGCCTGGACTTTGTTCCGGGCGGGTCGTGCGATCCGTCGTGCTTTTCCTCATCTCTTTCGGGTTTCTATCCCTCTATGCTCCCGGATTCCGATTCCCGGGCTATCTTCGGGTTCCTATTTCGTGTCGTCATTTCCTTCGGATCTAAATTTATGTTTTGACTCGAATTCTCGAGTTCATTGGTATCGGGTTCCTGTAATACCCGGGATTTTTATCGGCGTCCAAAGGAATAAAATTTATTTCTTAATCAAATCAAGGTTGAAATATCTCCGAGAAGAAGAAAATAATTTATCACAATAAATTATTGCTCGGAAATGAAACGCCGATAGATTCAAAAATTCAAAATGGAATAAAGGAGGGAAAGGAAGCCCGAAGACATTCCATGAAATCGAGTCAAAAGAATTGAAACTAAATTCTAGAAAGAAAAGAATTTTAATTCCAGGAACCCGTGAAGTTGGAAATAAATTAATTAGATAAATTGTTGCACGGGAGTCAAAAGACGACGAATTAGAAGCCGACGAATCCAAATGCAACGGACTCAAGATTTCAAGTATGGGATTAACTCGAGACGAGATTAATTTAAGATAAGAATTTATAATCCGAGAATGACCCGAAAAATCGAGCTCGAAACGTAGGAGCACAGAAGTCCGAAAGAGAGGAGAAAAGGCCCGATCGGATCGCACGGACCCACCCGGACCGAGGTCCCGGCGGAGGCCGCGCGCTGGCCGCGCGGTCTTTAGCCTAGGAGCGTGCCAAGAGCGCGTGACCTCCCCGGAAAATGGCAACAACGCGTCCCGACGATTTTCTTGCCATATTTTCGACCCCGACGATGGAAACTCAATCCCGGGCTATGGAAGTATATAGGGGACGACCTTAGACTGCTCCCTAACCCTAAATTCGAAAAAAACAAAACCCTAGAGCAGCCCTCTTCTCCTCACATTCTCTCCAACTCCTCCCAAAGTCGAAAACCCCGAAATCCCTTGCGTTCTTGAAGTACCGACGACGAAATCCGAACAAGAAGGACTTGTGAAGGAGAAAACAGACCCCTAGGACGTTGTTCGTGGACGTTGGAAGAGGAAACCGACTTGAGGAGATTCGTTTGTGACATCCCGTGGATTTCGGACAACCCCGTGACCTTCTAGACATCATCCCCACTGTAAGTTAATGCTTACTTGGTTTTGGGTGACTTAAAATGCAACCAAACATAGAGATTTAGAAACTCAAAAATCTGTCAACGCGAAAAACCCCCGGCGCAGCGTATTGGTGCGAATTTTCCGAACACTTAAAACTGCTCAAACGGAAAAATGCAAAACATGAAAAACGTTCCTAAGACATAGATCTAGTTTGTGTAAAATTTTCATAATTTTCCATTATGTTTTGATATCCGAAAATGGCCTCCAATGAACCTGCCCTAAAAGTCGAACTTGAAACTGTGACAGATTTGAATTTGGACCAAAACCCCTACTTCAAGAATTCAAACCGAAAAACTCAAAACTAGACTTTTGATCCTAACACATTAATCTAAGTTTTGTAAAAATTTCAGCCATTTTCATCAACGGTTGCTATCCCAAAACGATCCGAACACAAACTGCCTTGAAAAACCCTTTTGGAAATCTGAAGGTGTTGATGTCCGAACTTGATGAGCCTGTTTCTATATCTTCGAGTCCGAATTGATCCTTGCAATCTAAATGAAAGTTGTAGATAATTATGTCTAGTGTGTGCATATAAAATTTCAGAATTTTTTGAGTCCATTTGATATGTTAAAAAGTCGAATCTTTGAATGGTGTCGAATCTGAAACCTGACAGCATACTACTTATGGGAACGACTTGATTTTTGACTCATTTCCTTAACCCGGATCGAAAAACGTAAAACACGAAACTTGTTCATCTCTGTGTTTTCGAGTTACCGGTGAAATTTCAGAATTTTCGGACTTAAAATGAATTTTTAATTAATTATTGAATAAGACAGCGACTTGTGTAAGTTATATTTGAGAATTTAGTGAAACTTGCGAAATGTGTTCTTACCTAGCGGGTTTGATACCCCAAGGGCGATTGTTTGTTTTCCTGCGGGTTCGATTCCCCAGGATGTGTGTTGATTCATATGGGTTCAATTCCCTAGGATGTATTTGAGTTCTTGCGGGTTCGATTCCCCAAGGGCGATTGTTTGTTTTCCTGCGGGTTCGATTCCCCAGGATGTGTGTTGATTCCTATGGGTTCAATTCCCTAGGATGTATTTGAGTTCTTGCGGGTTCGATTCCCCAAGGGCGATCGTTTGTTTTCCTGCGGGTTCGATTCCCCAGGATGTGTGTTGATTCCTATGGGTTCAATTCCCTAGGATGTATTTGAGTCTTGCGGGTTCGATTCCCCAAGGGCGATCGTTTGTTTTCCTGCGGGTTCGATTCCCCAGGATGTGTGTTGATTCCTATGGGTTCAATTCCCTAGGATGTATTTGAGTTCTTGCGGGTTCGTTTCCTCAAGGGCGATCGTTTGATTCCCTACGGGTTCGATTCCGCAGGACGGGTGTTGATCCTACGGGTTTGATTCCCTAGGATGCGTTTAAATTATTGCGGGTCCATTTTCCCGAGAACATATTAGACTAGATCATATCGAACTAAAGTGAAAGAGTGAAATCCTTGAAATACCAAATCCTGAAATCATGAGAGAATTAAGAGAATTGAATATTTTCCTTGTTTTAAATTATGCCATTTAATTATTAGTGGATGATTAACTTAAATCGTGTATTATCTACAATCATGTTTTTATTAAATTTAATTAAAGGCTTTGAAACCCCTAAGTCATGCTAGGTGTTAACTTACTCAGCACGTTTTGCTGACCCAAACCATTTCCTTCTTTTTCCTACAGAGCATATGGATTATACTGAGCACGTACATGCATGGGAATTTTTGGGAACACTTTATTTTAAATTTGCATTAGACTATAGTATGAACGGGCCTGTTTAACCCGTGTTTTGGCCATGTCGGCCCTTATACTTTATTTCCGCTGCACAACTTATATTTCCGCTGCGTGTATGGATGATTATTATTTTTAAATATAAGTATTTCCGGACTTGGTTGTTAAAATTATTTTATACCCTTAGCCATGCATCTTTCAAGTGAGCTCGAATGAAGTCGTGTCTTGCTTGGGAGGTGTGGCGGTGACATCCCGGCCTGTGTTATCAAATCCGGGGTGTTACAAGTTGGTATCAGAGCCCGGAATATTTTTAAACTATTATTTTTAAGTATTATTATTTTTAAAGTTATTATTTCTAAACTAGTAATATATTTTAAAGAACCCAATTATTATTTTGAAGTTAAAGCCCAAATTTTTAACCCAAAAAAAAAAATTTTTTTTGAAGCCCAAATATTTTTTTTTTGAAGCCCAAGAAATTATTTTTAGCTCAATACCCTTGTTTTACTCAAGCCCAAATAACTTATTTCTTTTGGCCCAATATAGGGGCCCAAATGTTTTACCCTTATTCTTTTAAAATATATCCATGGAATAAATTTATTTTTAAAACCCATGGATGAATGAATGCATGCATAATTAAATTTTTTTTATTGGGGGGATTGCATATGCATACACACATAATTGCACTAACTCTTCTTTATGTGAATCAGCTACTCTAAGAAAACACTCTTAAATTAGTATTCGACATGACCTTGACTTAGGAGCGCTTGCTAAAGACTAACTTTGCCTTAGTCCTAGATCTTGATCACTTAGAAACTCATCTTCACGTGCTTTTATAACAGAAAATGGCACCTAGAAGAAAACTGAGGAAGGTAAGCCCAAATGGCACTGACACTGACCTCCCAAACGCACCTAACAACAATGAGATTCCTCCGAACGTAGGAGATCGAGCGCCTCCTATTCCCAACAACATGGATGAGTTTAAGGACGGTAGAAGAAGTACTCGTAGCATTAGGAAATGCCGAGGTGCATAGGGCACAAGCAGCAGTACCCCCGCCAGTAGCCCAAGTCAACTACTTGGCATTGGTGAACCCCTACAACCCGCCCCATTATGACGGCCAAGAGGATCCGGCCAAGATGGAAGGTTGGATCCGTACCTTTGATAAGCTCTTGAATGCTATCAAATGCCCTGATGAGGAGAAGATATACGTGGTGACCTACTACTTAGGAGGCGAAGCCGATGAGTGGTGGCAAAACTTTCGAACGAATTCAGAGGAAGACGAAGAAGCCTACACCTGGGAAGAACTTAAGGAAGCCTTGAGGGAAAGATTTTACCCACTGAGCACCAAGACCGCGAAGTACGAGGAATTTATCAACCTCAGACAAGGAGCGCAAACAATACAAGAGTACTACACCAAATTCAAGGAATTGGTGCGATTTGCTACAAGGATAGTACCAACTGACTCTGACAAGGCTCAGAAATTCGAGATGGGTCTGAACCTTAGTATCCGGGAGATACTTGCAGTAGGACAATTCACAAACCTGCAGACGGTTTACGATCGAGCTGTAGCAATCGATCGAGTCCAGCAACTGAAGCGTAAAGAAAACGGTGAGTCGAGCAAGGACTCGCAAGAGTTTGAGAAAAAAAATCGAAACGTTAGCAATGGCAATTTTAAGGAGAATAAGAATAAAGGTTTCAATTATGGGAGAAACGGCATACGTCATACAGTCATACCACGTTGCCCGCAGTGCCACCAAGCCCATCTGGTGCGCGAATGCCCAAGGCGCGGGACTTGTTATAGATGTGGTGGGGACGACCACATGATTAGAGAATGCAATGTTCGTGAGGAGATGATTGAGAAGAGGCTAGATTTGGTAAACCCTCAACCAGAAGAGCCATAGGATGATTGAACGACATCGATCAAGCTGACTTGCCAGCTCAATGAGGAAGGATCATAGGCAACGATACCCGAACCTGTTTGCGAATAATACATAGGCAGTTATGGGGACATAACTGTAATCTTAAGGGGGGAGGATGTAACGACCCGAATATTCTAGTCCGAATATTTTGTATTTCAAATAAACAAATTCAAACTGTTTTGAACTACGTCATGGCTTGATCCCTTCACAGGGTACGTAGGCAACTTGGAAATTTCAATTCTGAGTTCAGTCGAACGATATAATAAAATAATAAAAACAACATCAAGAACAACAACACATAATGATACAATCACGCATTCAAACAATAGCACAAAATAGAAAGGACCTTAGTTCCAAGCTCGCGAGAAGCTAACACCCAACTTCGGGGACGAAGTTGATTCTTAAGGGGGGTAGACTGTAATACCCGGGATTTTTATCGGCGTCCAAAGGAATAAAATTTATTTCTTAATCAAATCAAGGTTGAAATATCTCCGAGAAGAAGAAAATAATTTATCACAATAAATTATTGCTCGGAAATGAAACGCCGATAGATTCAAAAATTCAAAATGGAATAAAGGAGGGAAAGGAAGCCCGAAGACATTCCATGAAATCGAGTCAAAAGAATTGAAACTAAATTCAAGAAAGAAAAGAATTTTAATTCCAGGAACCCGTGAAGTTGGAAATAAATTAATTAGATAAATTGTTGCACGGGAGTCAAAAGACGACGAATTAGAAGCCGACGAATCCAAATGCAACGGACTCAAGATTTCAAGTACGGGATTAACTCGAGACGAGATTAATTTAAGATAAGAATTTATAATCCGAGAATGACCCGAAAAATCGAGCCCGAAAACGTAGGAGCACAGAAGTCCGAAAGAGAGGAGAAAAGGCCCGATCGGATCGCACGGACCCGCCCGGACCGAGGTCCCGGCGGAGGCCGCGCGCTGGCCGCGCGGTCTTTAGCCTAGGAGCGCGCCAAGAGCGCGTGACCTCCCCAGAAAACGGCAAGAACGCGTCCCGACGATTTTCTTGCCATATTTTCGACCCCCGACGATGGAAACTCAATCCCGGGCTATGGAAGGATATAGGGAACGACCTTAGACTGCTCCCTAACCCTAAATTCGAAAAAAACAAAACCCTAGAGCAGCCCTCTTCTCCTCACATTCTCTCCAACTCCTCCCAAAGTCGAAAATCCCGAAATCCCTTGCGTTCTTGAAGTTCCGACGACGAAATCCGAACAAGAAGGACTTGTGAAGGAGAAGACAGACCCCTAGGACGTTGTTCATGGACGTTGGAAGAGGAAACCGACTTGAGGAGATTCGTTCGTGACATCCCGTGGATTTCGGACAACCCCGTGACCTTCTAGACATCATCCCCACTGTAAGTTAATGCTTACTTGGTTTTGGGTGACTTAAAATGCAACCAAACATAGAGATTTAGAAACTCAAAAATCTGTCAACGCGAAAAACCTCCGGCGCAGCGTATTGGTGCGAATTTTTCGGACACTTAAAACTGCTCAAACGGAAAAACTCAAAACATGAAAAACGTTCCTAAGACATTCATCTAGTTTGTGTAAAATTTTCATAATTTTCCATTGTGTTTTGTTATCCGAAAATGGCCTCCAATGAACCTGCCCTAAAAGTCGAACTTGAAACTGTGACAGATTTGAAATTGGACCAAAACCCCTACTTCAAGAATTCAAACCGAAAAACTCAAAACTAGACTTTTGATCCTAACACATTAATCTGAGTTTTTAAAAAGTTCAGCCATTTTCATCAACGGTTGCTATCCCAAAACGATCCGAACACAAACTGCCTTGAAAAACCCTTTTGGAAATCTGAAGGTGTTGATGTCCGAACTTGATGAGCCTGTTTCTATATCTTCAGTCCGAATTGATCCTTGCAATCTAAATGAAAGTTGTAGATAATTATGTCTAGTGTATGCATATAAAATTTCAGAATTTTTGGAGTCCATTTGATATGTTAAAAAGTCGAATCTTTGAATGGTGTCGAATCTGAAACCTGACAGCATACTACTTATGGGAACGACTTGATTTTTGACTCATTTCCTTAACCCGGATCGAGAAACGTAAAACACGAAACTTGTTCGTCTCTGTGTTTTCGAGTTACCGGTGAAATTTCAGAATTTTCGGACTTAAAATGAATTTTTAATTAATTATTGAATAAGACAGCGACTTGTGTAAGTTATATTTGAGAATTTTGTGAAACTTGCGAAATGTGTTCTTACCTTGCGGGTTTGATTCCCCAAGGGCGATTGTTTGTTTTTCTGCGGGTTCGATTCCCCAGGATGTGTGTTGATTCCTATGGGTTCAATTCCCTAGGATGTATTTGAGTTCTTGCGGGTTCGATTCCCCAAGGGCGATTGTTTGTTTTCCTGCGGGTTCGATTCCCCAGGATGTGTGTTGATTCCTATGGGTTCAATTCCCTAGGATGTATTTGAGTTCTTGCGGGTTCAATTCCCCAAGGGCGATCGTTTGTTTTCCTGCGGGTTCGATTCCCCAGGATGTGTGTTGATTCCTATGGGTTCAATTCCCTAGGATGTATTTGAGTTCTTGCGGGTTCGATTCCCCAAGGGCGATCGTTTGTTTTCCTGCGGGTTCGATTCCCCAGGATGTGTGTTGATTCCTATGGGTTCAATTCCCTAGGATGTATTTGAGTTCTTGCGGGTTCGTTTCCCCAAGGGCGATCGTTTGTTTCCCTGCGGGTTCGATTCCCCAGGACGTGTGTTGATCCTACGGGTTTGATTCCCTAGGATGCGTTTAAATTATTGCGGGTCCATTTTCCCGAGAACATATTATACTAGATCATATCGAACAAAAGTGAAAGAGTGAAATCCTTGAAATACCAAATCCTGAAATCATGAGAGAATTAAGAGAATTGAATATTTTCCTTGTTTTAAATTATGCCATTTAATTATTAGTGGATGATTAACTTAAATCGTGTATTATCTACAAGCATGTTTTTATTAAATTTAATTAAAGGCTTTGAAACCCCTAAGTCATGCTAGGTGTTAACTTACTCAGCACGTTTTGCTGACCCAAACCATTTCCTTCTTTTTCCTACAGAGCATATGGATTATACTGAGCACGTACATGCATGGGAATTTTTGGGAACACTTTATTTTTAATTTGCATTAGACTATAGTATGAACGGGCCTGTTTAACCCGTGTTTTGGCCATGTCGGCCCTTATACTTTATTTCCGCTGCACAACTTATATTTCCGCTGCGTGCATGGATGATTATTATTTTTAAATATAAGTATTTCCGGACTTGGTTGTTAAAAATATTTTATACCCTTAGCCTTGCATCTTTCAAGTGAGCTCGAATGAAGTCGTGTCTTGCTTGGGAGGTGTGGCGGTGACATCCCGGCCTGGGTTATCAAATCCGGGGTGTTACAGTTCCCGTGTAACGACTTATTTAACTTTATTTAATTTCTTTTGTTTAGTTTAATCTCTTTAATTAATTTCATTTCTCATTTCGTCTATATTTATTTATTTAATGTATTTACTTATTTATTTATTTATTTATTGTATTTATTTATTATTCGTTTATTTATTTATTTATGTTATAAAATTCTCGGGTATTACAGTCTACCCTCCTTAAGAATCAACTTCGTCCTCGAAGTTGTGTTTCGGCTTTTAATTTCTCATGCTAAGGTCTTTTTGTTTGTTTTATTATTTCGTGACTGAACTTAGAATTAAAACTTCTAAGCTGCCTACATACCCGGTGAAGGGATCAAGCCATGACGTAGTTCAAAACAATTTGAATTTGTTGATTTAGGATACATCTTATCGAGTCGAACTCCAAAAATAAATTATTATGGGGTATCATATTCTCTCCCCCTTAGGACTTCAGTTATGTCCCCATAACTGCCTATTCATTATTCTCAAGAAGGTTCGGGTCAAGGTTTAAATGAGCCGTGCGTTTGAAATGGATTTGTTGTTTGGGAACCCAACAAGATTTTGGAATAGAGAGTGTTTTAATAAAAACTTGATTTTTATTACTCAACATCAGGAAGTTGTTTCGTACGAGGATAGGAATGGCAAGGGCCGAGGATTGTTATGCTTAAACGTGCACATAGATGAATGCGATCTAGAACTAAGGCAAGATCAGTCTCTAGTTAGCGTTTCTAATTCGATGTCAAGCCTCTAAGTCATCTAGTGCAAGCAAAAGGTCTAAGTTAGAACGTTACACGCTTCTAAGTTCTCTATGTTCAGGGAAAATGCAATATGCACATGCAAATGATGATTCCCCCAAAAAAAAAAATAATTAAATGCACTGAGTATATACATTTTTTTTTCTAATTTCCATGGGTTTTAAAAATAAAAATTTATTCCATGGAATTAGTGTTTTAAAAATTTAAACTAATAGCTAAAAGTCTTGGACCACTATATTGGGTCAAAAATAATTATCTTTTGGCTTCAAAAATAATTTGGGCTAGGAATTCTGGGCTTCTATATTTATAATAATTTAAAAAAATAATTGTTTAAAAAAATAATACTTTAAAAATAATAATAATACGAGTTTAAAAATAAGCCGGGCTCTGATACCAACTTGTAACACCCCGGTTTTTGATAACCCAGGTCGGGGTGTCACCGCCACACCTCCCTAGCAAGGCACGGTTTCTCCGAGCTTGCTAAAGAGATGCAAGGCTATGGTTTTTCAGAATTTAAAACATTCAACAGCCTATTCATATATAATTTGAAAATAATATCATTACAGTTGCAGCGGAAAATAATATTTCATATATAATGCAGCGGAATTTAAATATAGGGCCAACATGGCCGAAACACGGGTTAAACAGGCCCGTTCATGCAAGTTCTAGTCTAATACAAAAATTCAAAATTATATATCATCCCAAACTTCCCATGTATGCATATGACTATGCATAATTCTAAACTCTGAAAGAAAAAGAAAGAAATGGTTTTGGTCAGCACTACGTGCTGAGTAAGTTAACACATACATGATTATGGGGTTTCAAAGCCATTAGTTAAATTTTTAGAAAACATGTACACAGTACCCCATAATTTAATTTATTCCTCTAACAACAGTTTAATTGCATAATTAAATAGACATGGATTCCATAAAATCACAATATGACTTGCAAGGTAAATAATTGCATAATATAACTTCAAAGCATAATTTAAATAAGCGAAGGAAAGTATTGAAGTCTTTTAAATTTCCCGTTAGTCCATAGTCGAGTATCAAGATTTCATTTGTATTCAAGTTTCTTTCGATTGCATTGCAATCTCTACATATTTCAAGTAACCGTTGGCCATAGCCAAATACGCCATACCCAGTACCACTCCGGAGCCTCGGGAAACCCATACGGATACTCCCGAGGGTGTAGGCCCTAAATATCCCGCCGTTTTGGCGTAGTTTCTCATATTCAACAAACATCGCCCAATCAGGCACGACGTGCAAAGCTAGGAGGGTACCCTGCGGAGCACTCACCCCCTACATAGATTACTCTCGTCCGTTCAGGCACGAAGCAGAAAGCTAGAGGGGCACCCGACGGGACACTCACCCTCTACGTAGAAAGCTCAATCTAGTCATAACGGGATTTCGAAAACGTTTGTTTATGTATTTTATTTCAAAGGAGTTTCCACTCGTTTAAACCTCAAAGGCCAATTTCCCAAATTTAGTAAGTTTCTCAAAAGTATATTATTTCAGGACGCTGTTCGCTCCGATATCATTTTAGAGTCCTTCTCAACAAGATTTTCAAGATTTGATTCCGGTAAACCACTGTTTACTCTAAAATTCATTAAAAATGAGATTTAATTCCACAAATTCCAAATATTCACCGCTTACTCGGAAACACCGAGATGAACAACTTTCGTGTTTTAACTTTTTCGATCCGAGATACCGAAACATGTCAAAAACAACGATTTTCACAGAAACATTAATCTGTCCGAAATTCGAATACCACAGTTTAAAGATTTCGAGTTCTACCATAGCAAATCAACTTTACTGTAATGCCCGAGAAATCGACGTCGAGAATTTAAATCCAAAAATTAAAGAATTGGATTTAATTATCGCAAACCAAAATAATTCCTAGAGAGCGGAATTAAATATTTTCGGACGATAGCAATTCGAAGAGAGTTATCGGATTATCCAACAATCATGGATAATCCATGTATGATTTTTAAGGATTAAAAATCATATTAAAAAAAAAAAGAGAACGCAGCCTGAAGGTGGCGCGGTGGCCACGCGGTGGCGCGCCACCAGCGCGCCACCCTCCTGAAGGCAGCGTTCCAAACGCTGTTTACGCGTTTGCTCGGATTTTTGCATTAAGTTCGATCCTAGATGCTTTGAATCTATCCCAACCCCTTCCCAGATGTTTATGAGTGTATTGGGACATCATTGGATGGTTCTAGAAGGATCTAGAGCCTCTACTTAGTTAAATCAAGGGTCGTTCATGCATAAGTTTGTGTTAGGGGATGGATAAGATTGTGGGATGAATAAGGAGTAATGGGGGCTCCAAATCCGAGGTATTGACTGCCATAACCCCTCCTACACTTCCAAGGCTCATCAAGGCAGCCATTGGAACAAGACACACCCCATAATATATCCAAAACCATCCACCAAAACCACCCCAATTCACCATCCGAATTTCAGATTTCCATTTGAGAGTGGGTGAGATTGTGTGGGTTCTTCTTCTTGTTCTTGAGGCCTTGGACGAATTGGGAGGTCCTAATCCTTTCTCCTACATTTAGGTAAGATATCTAATCCAAATCCTTGTCCTTATAATCGGATTTCTTGCCCTAAACACAAGAGTTTTGTCAAACCGGTTGATTATAGGTTCATTCGGGGATAGCAGGCTGTTTCGCGGGTGGAGATCACGATTGGACGATTCAAATCTGAGGATTTTCGATCTCAATCTCTTGATATGTAAGTTATGTTGTGCCTTTCAAATTTTTGAGTTTTTGGTTGAGTATTCATGGAGAAACAACTCGAATTCTATCTCTTGTCAAATCTGTGATTTAGGGTTTCTATAGGATAGTTTCTTTTGTTCCTCTTTGTTCGTCTAGATCCGTTCGTTTTTGGGAAAACTTTTCTAAATGAAAAATGTTCCTAACACTTTAAAGATGATCTCTGTAAATTGTCATAATTTTTGGACATGATTTGAGCGTCGAAAAAGCATCTGGTATTTTCTGAGTTCAAGATGACAGATTTCGTTTCATAGTATAACCAGTTTTGTAGTCCGTATTACTCCTGGTTACGATCGTTTTTGATGGTTATTTTCTTCATGAAAGTTGTTCATCTATGTGTCTAGTTTGTCCCTGTAAAGTTTCAGAATTTTTGGATCACGTTTAGAATTGTTATGGATTTTTAAAGAAACTGTGGTCGAGTGAACAGTAATTTCTGCATCCTTGAATGAGTAGCTTCTGAAATGATTTTTTTTGGGCTATTTGGAGTCGGAATTTGGCAAAGCCTATTTCTAAGGAAAATGCTTATTTAGGTGTTTCCTAGCCGCTGTAAAATTTTCAGAAATTTTTAAAATGTTTTACTACATTTCCTAGTACGAATTTGAAAACTGCTACAGTGAGTTCTTTACCGATAAACTTGGTTTCGTGTGTTTTGATGATTAGTGAGTCAATTGCTACTCTTTTGTGAATATTATGAATTCTGGGAATGTAGTCATGGTTTGTAATGATTAAAATGTGAATTTTGAAACTTTGTGAGTTTTGATCGAGCTAGATGCCCAATTTTGGAGGGTAAGTGCACTTGGCGTGAGCTCGTTGGGCCGCCCCCTCTTTTTGGTGGCCAAAACGGCGCCAAGGAAATTATGTTGCGTGATTGTATGAGTCTATACTCCTAGATGTATCCGTATGGGTTATCTAGGGCTCCGGAGTGTGTCTGTATAGGGTCCGCTACTTTCACTTGCCTTGCGGGTTCGATTCCCCAAGGTTTATGTTTTTCCTGCGGGTTCGATTCCCCAGGATATTGTTGACTCCTATGGGTTCGATTCCCTAGGATGTATATTGAGTTCTTGCGGGTTCGATTCCCCAAGGACGAGGTGTCCTCGATCATAATGAACAATGGTAAACGAAGGTATTTGAGTTCTGGAAACAATGAGGTCCTCGATTATATGGAAACATTGGTAAAAGAATATGGTTGAGCTCTTGTGGGTTTGATTCCCCAAGAATGGTTGTTCTCGATAAAAAAATGAACAATGATATATTATTCGTATGGCAAAGTGTAAGAATCTTCCGGAATTATTTTTACTCGACCTTCCTTTTTAAATTTCAAGTTCTAACTTTAAATTTCTCTTCTAAAAACTTTAGAATTTGATATGCAATACATTAACTTACTCAGTACCGTTGTACTGATAGATACGTTCTCTCTATTTTTTTTTTCAGATGTTGAAGATTAGCGCATGGCATTTACATTTGAGATGGGAATTTCCGAAGACTTGTCGCAGTTGTTTTTAAATTCTTTTACGAACTCCAAACTCATGTTTGGCCGTGTTTGGCCCTTAGCTTCCGCACTGTTTTAAACTATGTATTTTAGACATAACTCTGATTTAAACCTTCGGGCACTTATTGAAGGGTTTTTAAATTATTTTTAAGTATTGGTACAACTTAGCCTTAGCATCTTCTCAAGTGAGCTCGAAATGGTTCGCATCTTGCTTGGGAAGGTGTGGCGGTGACATCCTGGCCTGGGTTATCAAATCCGGGGTGTTACAAAGTGGTATCAGAGCCCGGAAATTTTTTTAGAGCTATTATTTTTCGGCCAAATATAGAGGCCCAGAAATTTAAATATTATTTTAAATATTTCTAAGATATTATTTCCATGGAAAGGAATTTTATTTTAAAACCCATGGGAATTATATAACAATTATTCCGACAAGTCTTGAAAAATGCATAAGTATTTTTTTTTGGGGGGGAGGATGCATTTGCATACATCCATCATTTTTTAAATGCTCCAAAGTATATATATGCAAGTCACGTGTATTTGATAACGTTCTCAGTTGGTATGTCGATTGACCTTGCCTTAGAGCCACTAACTTGAATCTACTCTTGCTTTAGCCTTAGAACTCGATCAAGGGTGCTTAGTTTGCACATATCTATTCTCTCCTCTTACCCTTCCTATCATTAGATCTTCCTGACTGCTAACGTGCCTTAGATTAGAAACTCATCTTCGCGTGCTTGGATAACAGAAAATGGCACCTAGGGGAAGGCCAAGGAGGGTAGTCCCAAACAACGGTGGTGCTAACGCACCTAACGACAATGACATTCCTCAAAACATAGGAGGGCGAGTGCCTCCTGTTCCCAACAATATGAATGAGCGCCTAAGGAATATTGAGGAAGTTCTCGTAGCACTAGGAAATGCCGAGGTGCAACGTGCACAAGTGGGTGTACCACCGCCGGTAGCCCGAGGCAACTACCTAGCATTGGTGAACCCCTACAAACCACCTCATTATGACGGCCAAGAGGACCCTACCAAGTTGGAGAATTGGATCCGAACTTTTGACAAGCTTCTTACTGCCGTCAAATGCCCCGAGAACGAGAAAGTTCGGTTGGCGACCTATTATCTGGATGGAGAGGCGGACGAGTGGTGGCAACATCTCCAAGGAGATTTGGCCGAGGTTGAGAAGGTTTATACATGGGGAGAATTTGAGGAAGCGTTGAGAGAGAGGTTTTATCCACTGAGCACTAAGGCTGCAAAGTATGAAGAATTTATTAACTTGAGACAAGGAGGAAAAACGGTGCAAGAATACTACATCATGTTCAAGGAGCTAGTTCGCTTTGCTCCGAGACTTGTGCCGACTGATTCTGACAAGGCTCAGAAGTTCGAGATGGGGCTAAACCTTAGTATCCGAGAGATACTGGTTGGAGGACAACACAATACTCTACAGGCAGTGTATGACCGAGCTGTAGCAATCGCTCGTGTTCAGCGATTGAAGCGTAAGGACAATGGTGAGTCGAGCAAGGGCTCGCAAGGATTTGAGAAAAAGAATCGAAGCAACAATAATAACAAATTGAGGAAGGACAATGGTCAAACTAGGTTCGATGGACCTAAGGAGAATGTGGACAGAGGTTCGAACAACAGAAGAAATGACACCCGTGGTACATCCATACCACGATGTCCGCAGTGCCACAAAGCTCATCTGGTACGCGAGTGCCCTAAGCGTGGAACTAGTTATAGATGTGGTGGGGAAGACCACATGATTAGAGAATGCAATGTTCGCGAGGAGATGATCGAGAAGAGGTTGGATCTGGTGAACCCTCCACACGAGAATCGGCCGACTGGGCCAAATCATCCCAATAATCAAGGACAGAGACCACAACAGAATCGCAACCAGCAAGAAAATTCATAGGCAGTTATGGGGACATAACTGCGGTCCTAAGGGGGAGAGGATGTGATACCCCGCAGAGTTGTCACGCGTTGAGGTAAGAATTTAATTTTTGAGCCTCAATATTTCTATGCGTGCAAACTACTTACTTATGTTGGTGTTGCTTTCCGAGTGCGACCCAACTTCGAGGACGAAGTTGATTTCTAAGGAGGGTAGACTGTAATACCCGAGAAATCAACGTCGAGAATTTAAATCCAAAAATTAAAGAATTGGATTTAATTATCGCAAACCGAAATAATTCCTAGAGAGCGGAATTAAATATTTTCGGACGATAGCAATTCGAAGAGAGTTATCGGATTATCCAACAATCATGGATAATCCATGTATGATTTTTTAGGATTAAAAATCATATTAAAAAAAAAAAAGAGAACGCAGCCTGAAGGTGGCGCGGTGGCCGCACGGTGGCGCGCCACCAGCGCGCCACCCTCCTGAAGGCAGCGTTCCAAACGCTGTTTACGCGTTTGCTCGGATTTTTGCATTAAGTTCGATCCTAGATGCTTTGAATCTATCCCAACCCCTTCCCAGATGTTTATGAGTGTATTGGGACATCATTGGATGGTTCTAGAAGGATCTAGAGCCTCTACTTAGTTAAATCAAGGGTGGTTCATGCATAAGTTTGTGTTAGGGGATGGATAAGATTCTGGGATGAATAAGGAGTAATGGGGGCTCCAAATCCGAGGTGTTGACTGCCATAACCCCTCCTACACTTCCAAGGCTCATCAAGGCAGCCATTGGAACAAGACACACCCCATAATATATCCAAAACCATCCACCAAAACCACCCCAATTCACCATCCGAATTTCAGATTTCCATTTGAGAGTGGGTGAGATTGTGTGGGTTCTTCTTCTTGTTCTTGAGGCCTTGGACGAATTGGGAGGTCCTAATCCTTTCTCCTACATTTAGGTAAGATCTCTAATCCAAATCCTTGTCCTTAGAATCGGATTTCTTGCCCTAAACACAAGAGTTTTGTCAAACCGGTTGATTATAGGTTCATTCGGGGATAGCAGGCTGTTTCGCGGGTGGAGATCACGATTGGACGATTCAAATCTGAGGATTTTCGATCTCAATCTCTTGATATGTAAGTTAGTGTTGTGCCTTTCAAATTTTAGAGTTTTTGATTGAGTATTCATGGAGAAACAACTCGAATTCTATCTCTTGTCAAATCTGTGATTTAGGGTTTCTATAGGATAGTTTCTTTTGTTCCTCTTTGTTCGTCTAGATCCGTTCGTTTTTGGAAAAACGTTTCTAAATGAAAAATGTTCCTAACACTTTAAAGATGATCTCTGTAAATTTTCTTAATTTTTGGACATGATTTGAGCGTCGAAAAAGCATCTGGTATTGTCTGAGTTCAAGATGACAGATTTCGTTTCATAGTATAACCAGTTTTGTAGTCCGTATTACTCCTAGTTACAATCTTTTTTGATGGTTATTTTCTTCATGAAAGTTGTTCATCTATGTGTCTAGTTTGTCTCTGTAAATTTTCAGAATTTTTGGATCACGTTTAGAATTGTTATGGATTTTTAAAGAAACTGTGGTCGAGTGAACAGTAATTTCTGCATCCTTGAATGAGTAGCTTCTGAAATGATTTTTTTTGGGCTATTTGGAGTCCGAATTTGGCAAAGCCTATTTCTAAGGAAAATGCTTATTTAGGTGTTTCCTAGACTCTGTAAAATTTTCAGAAATTTTTAAAATGTTTTACTACATTTCCTAGTACGAATTTGAAAACTGCTACAGTGAGTTCTTTACCGATAAACTTGGTTTCGTGCGTTTTGATGATTAGTGAGTCAATTGCTACTCTTTTGTGAATATTATGAATTCTGGGAATTTAGTCATGGTTTGTAATGATTAAAATGTGAATTTTGAAACTTTGTGAGTTTTGATCGAGTTAGATGCCCAATTTTGCAGGGTAAGTGCACTTGGCTTGAGCTCGTTGGGCGGCCCCCTCTTTTTGGTGGCCAAAACGGCGCCAAGGAAATTATGTTGCGTGATTGTATGAGTCTATACTCCTAGATGTATCCGTATGGGTTATCTAGGGCTCCGGAGTGTGTCTTTATAGGGTCCGCTACTTTCACTTGCCTTGCGGGTTCGATTCCCCAAGGTTTATGTTTTTCCTACGGGTTCGATTCCCCAGGATATTGTTGACTCCTATGGGTTCGATTCCCTAGGATGTATATTGAGTTCTTGCGGGTTCGATTCCCCAAGGACGAGGTGTCCTCGATCATAATGAACAATGGTAAACGAAGGTATTTGAGTTCTGGAAACAATGAGGTCCTCGATTATATGGAAACATTGGTAAAAGAATATGGTTGAGCTCTTGTGGGTTTGATTCCCCAAGAATGGTTGTTCTCGATAAAAAAAAATGAACAATGATATATTATTCGTATGGCAAAGTGTAAGAATCTTCCGGAATTATTTTTACTCGACCTTCCTTTTTAAATTTCAAGTTCTAACTTTAAATCTCTCTTCTAAAAACTTTAGAATTTGATATGCTATACATTAACTTACTCAGTACCGTTGTACTGATAGATACGTTCTCTCTATTTTTTTCAGATGTTGAAGATTAGCGCATGGCATTTACATTTGGGATGGGAATTTCCGAAGACTTGTCGCACTTGTTTTTAAATTCTTTTACGAACTCCAAACTCATGTTTGGCCGTGTTTGGCCCTTAGCTTCCGCACTGTTTTAAATTATGTATTTTAGACTTAACTCTGATTTAAACCTTCGGGCACTTATTGAAGGGTTTTTAAATTATTTTTAGGTATTGGTACAACTTAGCCTTAGCATCTTCTCAAGTGAGCTCGAAATGTTTCGCGTCTTGCTTGGGAAGGTGTGGCGGTGACATCCTGGGCTGGGTTATCAAATCCGGGGTGTTACATTTACATTTAATGAAATTTTACAGAGACCTTCTTAAGACGATTATCTACAACTTTTATGTTCGGCTAAAGATCTAATTCGGCCTAGAACCATAGTAAAAAACGTCAACAAGTTCAAATCTATGTTCTGCCCAATTTTCAAAATCCGATTTCAAAACAGTTCGGTTTGGGGTCGATTTAACATATCAAAACTTCACGAAAAATTCTAAAACTTTTACAGGAGATAGATCTAAGTCTTAGGAACGTTTTTGTGTTTAAGTTTTCTCGTTTGAAGACTTCTATGGGTTCGGAAAAATCATATACAAACGCTGCATCGGTAAAAACACCATGTTGGCAAATTTTCGATTTCTTGTTTAATCTTTTAGTTTCGAACGTTTTAGTTACTCCCAAAACTATGTAAGTGTCAACTTACAGTTTCTTAATCGTCCGGGGTTGTCGATTTTGGAGGCGTGCTTGCAGTCCACTGTCTATCCTCTCCGCTCGTCGGGTTCTCCGTTCTAGATCCGATTCGGGGTGTAGAGAGAAAAGAAACGAGGTTAGAATCCGTTTTCGGATTGAAACATGAAAGAATTATCGGACTAGAGCTTACCACAACGTTGGAGATCTTCCGGATTTCGTCCAAACAGCCACCGTCTCAGTTTTGGTGCCTCCGTTGACTCCGGGATTACGACTTTTGTGTATAGAGAGTATCGTAGGGTTTTGAAAAGGGTTTAGGGTCGTTTGAGGGGTTCATTTATAGATAGGCACGACCTAGGGACGTCCAAGGTCGTCCTTGGTGAGTCTTGAGCCGAAGGGATGCAACCGAAGCCGAAAAATCCGGATTCGGGCGAGAGAATCTCGCAACGCGCAAATCTGTCTGCTGGCGCGGGGTTGGTGCGCCTTTCGCCCCTTTAGCGCGCGGCCAGCGCACCAGACACGCTGGACTTCGTTCCGGGCGGGTCGTGCGATCCGTCGTGGTTTTCCTCATCTCTTTCGGGTTTCTATCCCTCTATGCTCCCGGATTCCGATTCCCGGGCTATCTTCGGGTTCCTATTTCGTGTCGTCATTTCCTTCGGATCTAAATTTATGTTTTGACTCAAATTCTCAAGTTCATTGGTATCGGGTTCCCGTGTAACGACTTATTTAACTTTATTTAATTTCTTTTGTTTAATTTAATCTCTTTAATTAATTTCATTTCTCATTTCGTTTATATTTATTTATTTAATGTATTTACTTATTTATTTATTTATTTATTTTATTTATTTATTATTCGTTTATTTATTTATTTATTTATTTATTTATGTTATAAAATTCTCGGGTATTACAGTCTACCCTCCTTAAGAATCAACTTCGTCTTCGAAGTTGTGTTTCGGCTTTTCTCGTGCTAAGGTCTTTTTGTTTGTTTTATTATTTCGTGACTGAACTTAGAATTAAAACTTCTAAGCTGCCTACGTACCCGGTGAAGGGATCAAGCCACGACGTAGTTCAAAACAATTTGAATTTGTTGATTTAGGATACATCTTATCGAGTCGAACTCCAAAAATAAATTATTATGGGGTATCACAGCTTGCGACGTGACCCTCTATGTTGGACTTTACGTCATGACACGAGATTATGTCGTGACCCTCGGGTTCGCGACATGAGATGTGGAGGGCGACGTCGGTATTGTGACGTATCTGCTGTTGCCTTGACGTCGTGAAAGGAATTTACATCGTGAGACTTTCTTCGCGATGTAACTGGGGATTACAACGTGCTGGCCTCGATGGACTTTACGTCGCTAGGCAGGATTACGTCGTGAACCTAGGTTCGCAACGTGAGGTTGGCGACGTGCAGTTCCCGTCGTAGCTGCTTTCTTTCCTTGTCTTTTGTGCTTAAGACGACCCACTCCTTGTTTCCCAACAACCTTGGTAGGATTGTAGACCCTAATTAATACCCCAAAAGGCATGCACTACCCGACGTATATTTGTCCCCAAACAAAACAAAATAACACACCCAAACCCTTATTTTTGGATCAAAAAAGAACTCTTCAAGAAAAATTTGAACATTCATGTCCAAACCCTAAAATCCCAAACTCTCGGATGGCTCTCAAACTTGGATTTTTGCAAGCATTTAAGATCGATTAAAGCATAAAACATGCAATCAAACCAAATTGACCACAAAACCACAATATTTACTCAATAAAAACCTTAACCTAGAACATGAAGCTCTCGGCCATGGTTGTCATCTTGCAACTCTTGATGGATTCAAACGAGAGTGATGCAAAATAAAAGCTATCTGAACAAGGATTACAAATATGCAAGAAGCTCAAAAAAACTACTAGCATAAGATTCCTAAAATGGACAAAACGGTTCTCGACTGAAATGAAAAATGAAGAACAAAAATTATTTTTGGGTTTATAAGTTTAAAAGATGGAATGGATAAGATAAATAAGGCTTAATCCAGGCTCTGATACCAAAAGATTCCATGGATCGGATTAAGCACAAGTTTAAAAAGGATTAAGATGAACACAAAATGGGAAAATAAAATGGATAGGTTTCAGATTCCCTAGTTGAACACTCGATATTGGATTCGACTAACACATGTGTGTTCAACTAATCCCTCAATCGATATTCTATAGGTGACAATACGATCGAGCACACCTTAAAATGCCAGAAGGAACCCAACCGAATGGATGAACTCAAGGGTGACATTCAAATAAAAGTATATTGCACTCTCCAACTGTTTGATCATATATTTCATTTAAACGTAAATGACAAAGTGTTAGGGAGGTCATATATATAGGCGTCCGGAATTACATTGAATTAAATAATCGTACACTAGAATCAAACAAACAAGGGAAAACCCTAAACTGAGATCATGAGAGTTTACGTCGGGATTGTCGACGTCATGAACCTCGGGTCACGACGTAGTGTGGGCTTTGCGACGTAAGGTGAAGTCTGCTGGAAAGGGCTCGGTTGCGTCGTGGCTCCTTACGTCGTGAGACATGGGTTACGACGTAAGCTGGAAAGGATCACGACGTAGGGCTCGCGACATAATAACTTCAGTTTCTCATTCCAACGTCGTGAAGGGGAGGGTTACGTCGCGAAAGTAGGATAGCGACGTAAGTCAAGGTTCACGACGTAACCTGCTGCGACGTAAGTTGTTTCTCTTTTGAGTTGTGGGTCCCGCCATGAAGTCTTCTTTCTCTCCTGCTTGTTTAATTGTCTTGTGAATGCATGCACTTGTTGAATTAAAAATTACTACAAATTAAAATGTTTGATTTCCGGTGGCGGTTCCGGTGGGGATTCCGGGTCAACTTTCGACGATCGATATACGTCAGCTTCCGATCAATTGCGGGCTTCTGGATCCATTTAAGTGGATCCGGGGTCTTCCTCTATCTCGATCAGCAGCTTTAAACCCATCTTTCCGGCTCTGGCTTTCAACAGCTCATCTTCAAAATTGTAAGCAGCTCAACAATTCCAGATGTGAATTTTCGGAATGTTGCTGGGACATCGGTCCTTCGGGAAATGCGGGGATCAGTAATGCTCTTGTTCCGGCTTCCATGCCAAAAACTGTGGAAGCTTTTCTCTAGCTTCGCAAGCATTGGTGTGGATACATCTGTCCATCAGTGAGCGTCCCACCATACAGTATCAAGACCTACATTTCATTGACAAAATAGGTTTGATCTCTGGGATGAGTTCCAGAACACCGATGCCTGTATAACCCATCTTACGAAAAATAGAACACGAATGCCTGTATAATGCATCTTACGAAAAATACTTTTTCGAGCAATTTTTAGGGCCAAAAACCCCTAATGCATGCTGGTAAAATAAGGAGGGTTGAAGGAAATCGAGGTAGAAGATTTTGGGACTAAGTTTAATATTATAAGCAGAAGAGGCCATGTTTTGAGTGGACAATTTGATACCCGAAAATCGACCTAGACGAACCTGTTTAGAAATTAGATCTTGAAATGGTGACTGATTCTCGTACGAACTTCTTGGAGATTTTGACACTAGTTCTAGGCCGAATTAGGACTTGATTTGAACACGAAATTTGTAGATCTATGAGTTTTGAGTACCTCTGTTGTAACACCCCGGTTTTTGATCACCCAGGTCGGGATGTCACCGCGACACCTCCCTAGTAAGACACGATTTCTCCGGCTCACTAAAGAGATGCAAGGCTAGGTATTTCAGTATTTAAAATATTTAAAACATTTGCAAACAGCCCATACAATATAAATTCTAAATTAATAATATCATAATGCAGCGGAAAAGTAATATCTAAGTATAATATTGCAGCGGAAATGTAAATATGGCCAACATGGCCAAAATACGGGTTAAACAGGTTCATACTATAGTCTAATGCAAAAATTTAAACAAAACAAGTGTTCCCCAAAATCCCATGCATGAACATGCTCATGCTCATTCCACATATTATGTAAGAAAAAAATAAATGAAATGGTTTGGTCAGCACAACTTGCTGAGTAAGTTAACACATACATGATCGTAGGGTTTCAAAGCCATTAACTTAATATTTAAATAAAAGTATGATAATAATAAATCATAAATAATTTAATTTAATTTAATTAACTAACCAATTTGCATAATTCAATTCATGGCCTATTGTTAATAACACATTTAATATAATTTAAAATAAAAGCCATAATTAAATTAAATAAAGCATTAAATAATTTAAATGGACAATAAACAAACATTTTAATATCCCAATTACACCCAAGATTTAGTAATTTTAAGTATTTCACGATTGCATTGAAATCTCGTCAAGTTTAGCCGGTAGCCCCGCGGCTGCAACCTTATTCGTCATACCCAGTACCACTCCGGAGCCTCAGGAAACCCATATGGATATTTTCGAGAGTGTAGGCCCTTTTCTCATGCTGTTTTGGCAATGTATTTCAAATTTTGCGCGAGGTCACCATCGTCCATAAAGGCACGAAGTGAATAGTTAGGGGGCACCCTGCAGAGCACTCACCCCTAATTTTATTTGATCAAGTTTGTAAGGGGATTTTTTTCAAGATTCTAATACCATGTATTTTATTTAATAAAAATATTTCTACTCGTTTAACCCTTCAAGGCCAATTTCATCGTTTCAACAAGATTTTCAAGATTTAACTTCGATAAACCACTGTTTACTCTAAAATTCATTAAAGATCAGTTTTAACTCCGAAAATTCTAACATTTGACCAGTGACTCGAAAACACAGAGATGAACAACTTTCGTGTTTTAACTTTTTCGATCCGAGTTATGGAAATAAGTCAAAAACGTCAATTTTTATCATATCAATAATCTGTCCGAATTTTTACACAGCAGTTTCAAAATTTCGAGATTTACCACAGCAAACTAACTCCAAATTTGTTGAAATTTTACAGAACTTCCTAAGACAATTATCTACAACTTTCATGTTCGGCTAAAGTTCTAATTCGGCCTAGATCTATCGTAAAAAACGCCTACAAGCTCGGACCTATGTTTTGTCAAGATTTCAAGATTCAATTTTAAAGCAGTCCGGTTTGGAGTCAATTTCAGATATCAAAACATAATGAAAAATTCCAAAAATTTATAGAATATAGATTAACGTCTTAGGAATGTTTTTCGTGTTTTAAGTTTTCTCGTTTAAACAGTTTTAAGGGTTCTAAAAATTCGTGCAAAAACGCTGCACCGTAGAATTTTTCGTGTTGACAGATTTTTAAGTTCTTGGTTAAACCTTTAGATTAAATGTATTTTAATTCCTCCCAAAACCATGTAAGCATTAACTTACAGATTCTTGGTCGTCCCGGCTCGTCGATTGGGAGGCGTGGCTTCCAGTCCACTGTTTATCTCATCGGTTTGTTGAGTTCTTCGTTCTAGATCCGATTCGGGGTGTAGAAAAGAAAAGGATAGTGTTAGGACTCGTTTTCGAATAACAATTAGGAAAAGGATCGGATCAGAACTTAGAACAACGTTAGAGGCCTTCCGAATTTCGTCCACGATAGTTCTCTCCTTGGTTTCGTGCCTCCGACGACTCCGGAATTAAGATTCGATGTGTAGAGAGATTTCGTAGGGTTTGAAAAGTGTACAGGGTTTACAAAAGGGGTTATTTATAGATGGACAAGATATAAGGGATGTCCAAGGTCTGCCCCTAAGTGTCTTGAGCCGATTTGGGAGCAACCGAAGTCGAAAAATATGGATTTTGGGCGAGAAAATCTCGCAACGCCCGTTTCTGTCGAGTGGCGCGGGGTTGGCGCGCTGGTTGAAGAAACCCCGTGCGGCCACCGCGTGGTCTCCGCCTGGGCTTCGGTCCGGGCGAGTCGTGCGATCCGTCGAGCATTTCCTCCTCTCTTTCGGACTTCTATCCCTCTATATTCTCGGATTCCGATTTCCGGGCTATCTTCGGGCTCTTATTTCCTATCGTCATTTTATTCGGATCTAAATTTATGTTTGGACTCAAGTTATTGAGTCTATCGGTGTTGGGTTCCCGTGTAACAGTTTATTTAACTTAATTTAATTCCTTTTTAATTAAATTTCTTTAATTCTTTTTTAAGTTAAATTTCATTTTTCATTTCCTCTACAAATATTTATTTGTTATTTATTTATTTATTTATGGTATTTATTTATTAGTTATTTATTTTATGTTGTAAAATTCTCGGTTATTATATCTGTAAAACTTCATAATTTTTCGTTAAGATTTGAACCTCCGAATATGAACCGAACCACTCTGCGTTCTTACCGAATTCATAAAAGCTGATAGAAATTAGTTCGAAGTTGATCCAATTATTAACCACTGATCCGACAAGAATTAGACTTCAAGTTCTAAATAAAAATCATAGATAATTAAGTTAAGTTCATGCCTGTAAAACGTCAGAGTGTTTCGAGTTCATTTGTTATGTTAAAAATCGGATTTTTGGAATCTGGTACGTCCTGAGTTCGGACAGATTGATCTTTATGAACAATTTCACACTTTTGACTTGTTTCCTTAACCTGGATCGAAAAATTTAAAACACGAAACTTGTTCGTTACTGTGTTGGCGAGCTACTGTTAAATTTTTAGAATTTTTGACCTTGAATTCGATTTTTAAATGAGAATGGCGCGAATAGCGACGATCACGTTTAATACGTTGGGCGAAACAAAGATTTTTGGAAAGAACATCGAAACTCGATTCAAAATTAATAAAATGATACTTTCAATAATCCCGTGAACCTAGGTCGAGTGAAATATACATAAATAAAGCTTGTCGAATGGCAATTGATATATACTTCCTCTGTTCTCATATAAATGCTCCACTTTTGCATTTCACGCAGTCCAAGACACATTTTTAAATGTTTATAACTCAAATTGTACACAAGTAAAACTTATAAAAATTTGATATTCTAAAACTACGTGATTCGACGAATCTAACAAGATCTCACTTGAACATGTTTTATATTATGGAACTATGTTAAAAAATTTGATCAAAATTACTCAATGAATAGTTACTACTATGCAATGGGAGCATTTAAATGAGAACGGAGGTAGTATAAGGCTTGCCGAAAGGCAATTGATATATAAGGCTTGCAGAAAGGCAATTGAGATATAAGGCTTGCCGAAAGGCAATTGATATATAAGGCTTACCGAAAGGCAATTGATATAAAAAGCTTGCCGAATGGCAATTGATATATAAACTTGAGACATGAGACATGTAAGAAATTGGTTGGACCTTGATTGGTAGCAACGGGAAGAAACTAAAAGACTTAAAAATTATTCCTTTTATTTAAATGGTGTGTTTTTAAATTACGCCTTTTATTTATTTAATTTACCTCGCAAAGTTATATTGTGATCATTTGAGATCCATGTTTATACATTGTGCGATCTAATCTGCTTAGCTAGCCGAATCAACTTAGATGTCGTCTACATGTTACTTAAGTTCACTCAATTCTTTTATAAATTAATTAAAGGCTTTGAAACCACCTTGATCACATGCTAGGTATTAACTTACTCAGCGCGTTTATGCTGACCCAAACAATTTTTTCCCTTTTTCTTTTTAGATTATGAGGCTCACTCATGAGCATAGCATGCATTGGGCTTTTGGGGATAGTTATTTCTTGTTTAAATTATGACTTGCATAAACGGGCCTGTTTAACCCGTGTTTTGGCCATGTTGGCCCAATTTATATTTTCGCTGCAATATATATACTTAAATATTACATTCCGCTGCACTAGGATGATATTATTTTCAAATTATATTACATGGGTTGTTTTTAATTGTTTTAAATATTTTAAATACTGCAATACCTAGCATTGCATCTCTTTAGCAAGCTCGGAGAAACTGTGTCTTGCTATAGAGGTGTGGCGGTGACATCCCGGCCTGGGTTATCAGAACCGGGGTGTTACACCAAGCATCCCGCCTCAGGGATTGGCGGCTGGCTAGGTGACATCCCCCATGTTCGTTGTTGGCCGCCTGAAGGCCTTGGACATGTGATGCTTGACGGCACCATGTTAGCGCCGTTTGCAGGAGCAGTTGTAGAAGCAGTTATGTAACACCCCGGATTTGGTAACCCAGGCCGAGGTGTCACCGCCGCATCTCCCTAGCAAGACACGGCTTCCCGAGCTCGCTAAGGAAATGCAAGGTTTATGGGTATATAAAAGATTTAAAGACATTCGACATTGAGTCCGAAATCTATTAATACTTAAATCAAAATACGATAGTAATAATCATCATGCACGGATAAGGTAAATGCAGCGGAAAAGTAATCACGGCCAACACGGCCAAAGCCTCGGGTTTAACAGACCCGGTAAAAACAGTAGTACGATGCAGTAATTAAAAATGTTCACAAATATTTCCCCCCAAGTGCATGTGCATGCGTCACTCGACATACTCTGTAAAAGAAATATGACAACGGTTTATCAGTATAAAAATATACCAAGTAAGTTAATTCCTAACTAAACAATTTAAGGGGTTACATGTGTTTAAACTAAAGATTACACTATTAATTTTAAAGAAATCCATAGTTTATTCGCAGCGGAAAACATGATTAAATATTTAAGACGAGAAAACATAATTAAAAGACTTAATTTTAAAAGCGTAATTTAAAAGCGTAATTTAAGAACGTAACTTAATCGCATAATTTAAAAACATGGTAAATAAGATTTAAGCATAATTAAACACTCACACAAGTCTTTTATATTTTATCCCGCTAACTAAGAAGAGGACACCATACCGGGAGATCACTAACGAGGCAATCTCAAACGTAGGACCACTAACGAGGCAGTCCAAATAATGGGAGACCACTAACGAGGCAGTCTCAAAGATAGTAGGACCACTAACGAGGCGATCCAAAACACAGCGCGCGAGATCACTAACGAGGCAATCTCAGATAGTAAGGAGACCACTAACGAGGCAGTCTCAAAGATAATGATAGCATGAAGATCGGCTCAGCCTAGTGAACAGGATTTTTCGAAAGTGCGTATTGCAATGTCATCAAATATTCGATATCGCGTTTCATAGTTCGAGTTTTGTCAAGTTCGAAAAATCCGATTCGAGGCAGTTTACGCCTTTCTTAATTAAAAATTCATATTTACACCAAAAATTCTGAAATTTACACAGTAGCTCAAAAACACACACACGAACAACTTTCATGTTTTAAGTTTTTGGAAATAAGGTTTCGAAGTGAGTCAAATTTCGAGTTCTTTGCTAAAGACAATTTTTGTCCCAAAAACCAATTCTGTTACAGTTACGTGCAACGCCGATTAAAAATTCATTTCAACGCCAATTGATCCGAAATTTTTACATGATGTACAAAGCACCTTAATGAACAACTTTCATGTTTTAAGATTTTAGAAATAATGAATTTTAGATGTTCAAAAATCGACCACAACACGCTGTATACGCGCGGACTGGAAAGGTGGGTTAGAACAGTTCTGAAAATCGACCATTTTGACATATCAAATGAACACCAAAATTCGTGAAATTTTATATGCATAATCTAGACACAATTATCTACAACTTGTGTTTAGGAATGCAAAGTTGAATCATTCTAAAAGTGGTCGAAAAACATGCATCAAGTCGAATAAGTAAATCTGTCAACAATTCGAACGTTCGGTTTTATCACAAAACGTTTACGGCGCGATTTGGAGTAGCAAATCTTTATGTCAATGGCTGAAATTTGGATACAAGGTAGATTAGAGTCTTAGGAACAAAATATATGTTAAAAAATTTTTGGTTTGAATTCCCGAAGGTCGAGTTTTAGGCGAGTTTTTGAAATTGGACGAAAATAGGGTTTTTGAAAACCGATTTTTGTTACGAGTCTAGATCTCAAGTTTTAAACGACAATAAACCACAAAAATTGGAGAGTGGGGTTTTAACTTACTGAGTTAGAGATTGGGGTCGCTGGGAAGGGTCTCCGGACGTCCTAGGGTCGCGACGAACGGCCAACTTCTCCGTTCGCTTTTTGTTCGTTTTCCGACGTGAAATCGTAGCAAGGAAAAGGGGTTAGAATTCGAGGTTCTAAGTTATATGGACGAACTAAAACAGTATACTATAGCTTACCAAGAGTCTAGAAGTCAGGGGCTTGTCCCGGTCGTCCCGTCGTCGCCGGAATACTCACTGGAAAGTGGAGTAGGAGGAGTTTCGACTTGGAGAGGAGGATTGGGAGTGTTTAGGGTTAGGTTTCTGAAAATTATGGGGAGGGGGCGCCCAAATCCGATCCTATACCCTTCCCATTCGCTGTGATTGTCTTGCCATCGATTGAGGTCGGAATTTTGGCAAGAAAATCGCCATAGAAGGAAAGATTACACCTTCTGCACCTCTGGCGCGGTGGCGGCGCGTCCTCACGCCTTTGTCCGCGCGGAGTGCGCGCGATCACTCCTCGGTCGCGTCTCCGCGACCCGCGCGGTGGCCGCGCGCGCGGGGTTCGCTCGACGCTTGAACCGGCCGGTTCGGGCGGTTCGTGTGGTTCGTCGGGTCTTTTCTTCCTTTCCTCTATCGGTTTTCTATCCTCTAAGTGTCAGCTCGACTCCTCGGGTCGTTTCCGGTTCGAAATCTTTACCTTAAACTTTTTACGAGTTCGGGATTAACGCTCGTAACATTCTTGTGATTTAATTTGTGATTTAATTTGTGACTGAACTTAGAATTTGGTTCCAAGCTGCCTACGTACCCTGTGAAGGGATCAAGTCATGACGTAGTTCAAAACAATTTGAATTTGTTTTTTTCTCGGGTGTTACAAGTTACTTCTTGCTGAGAACTCAATGTACTGAAGCCTCTATCGATTTGATCGGCCACTGCAGGCCGCAAAACGTCCATCAGATGCCTCGTAAGTAAAGGCATGAATTCGGCCATCGATTTTGTCATCGAAAGCCGCATTTGTTCTGCCAATGTGGGGGTCTGCATAATCCCCTGTTGTGGTTGAGCAATACTCGTCGTCTGAATCACATCCTCAGATGACGTCCTCCCTGGTGTTTTGTCTTGTAAAGACATCTCCTCGAATTTCTGCGTTAAATCACTCACCAATCGTCCAGACCTTAGACGCATACACTTCTCTTAAGCGGATATGGTTTTAATCTCGGTCCCACTGGGCGTGCCAAATTGTTGATCGTAAAAATTTGCAGAGGCATAAAAACCTCTTTTAATTGATAACGTTGAAGAGATTACAGAGTACGGAATGGAAATTACATGAATGTAAACAAAGCGGTAATGGAATTGCAGGAAGAACAACGGAATGAAATTTGCAGAACTGAAAGAAAGTAAAACTGTAAAATAAAGCAGATTTTCTCTGTGGAGTTGAAGGTGTGTGATACCCATAAAATATTAATAAGGGTTATAATAATAGTTACATAAATAAATTAGTATTTATAATTTAGAATAATCATAATATAAAATATTAAACATAAAAAAAAAGTAGTAATGATAAAAAGTAAATAATAGATATGCAAAATTCAATTTCAAGTTTGTGACGAGAGGCAAGGAGTAGTTGTTGCTAAATCTTAATTCAAACTCATGGAATCCCATAAATCTTTCAAATCTAAACCAATCAGTTTTTATAAATCCATCAGCAAAGTCATACTTGAAAAGAAAAAAAAAAAACCCTTCTGCCGACTGAAAAAAAGAAAACCCTTATGCTATGTCATTCCGCCGACTGAGGATTGCGGGTAGCAGTGAAAATCTTCTTGTTCGTCTTAGGCCAGCTTTCCGCTTTCCCTCCTTTTCTGCTCTACTTGGTTATCACTCATTGTAAGTTAATTCACTCTTTCCTATATTCTTCTAATCATTCTTCCCAGGATTAGTGTTGGAAGTATTGTGTGAGAAATTTTGAAAGTATTGGTCCTGTGTAAGTTAATCATCCTCCAACATTCTTTCAATTCCTAATTATTAAATAATCTGTAGTCCCTGATGAGTCTATATGCATGGCCTTACCAATGTTTTAATAATTTACCTGTATGGATATTTTTTTTGTCTTATGCTTCGTTATTCATTATTGTTTTCCAGTATGTCCAAGTCTTTAATTGTTCATGAGTCTCCATCTTTGACCCTTTAGAATGTCTAATACCTCATCCACACGTCATCCACAAGTCCCAGCATTTGGTTGTAGTGTTTTGATAGAAGTCATTTAATTATTTTTTTTTTTGTTTTTCCTAGTATTAGTTTGTGGAGTTCTGTCAAGTAGCATTATTTTAAATTCCCATGTCAAGTAGTCAAAAATTGGTTGCTGTCGTTGTGTGTGAATAAATAAAATTTGGGAAGTGCCTGCTACAGGACATTCAATTGAAATCTATACCTGGCTGTGTCGAGATTGTGTGATGAATAAATATTTTAATGATGTAACGGTGTACTATGTTAGCTAAGTTGGCGTAGGCAATTTGAAATCCTATTTTTGTAAAGAAAGATTTTCATCGATATAGTGTATAAATATTAGTGTGGACAAATTGGTATTGACGAGTAGATACTATATGCGGATTATGCGGCTTTTTTGCGGATTATGCGGTTGAGGGGCAGGACCGTAACGGGTCTCCAGCGACGAAACTCGCCCCCTCTGTCACAAATTAAATTAAATCTAGGTTGACGAACCTTTGAATATGCGGTATTGTGGGTTAAACCCCTAGTCTCGCCTGCGGGCCTAGGCTAGGGCACCGGTGCTGTAGGTTTAG
The DNA here is from genome assembly GCA_030278955.1 of Hygrophila difformis. Taxonomy (NCBI): domain Eukaryota; kingdom Viridiplantae; phylum Streptophyta; class Magnoliopsida; order Lamiales; family Acanthaceae; genus Hygrophila; species Hygrophila difformis. Next base: position 15,467,600 of record JAOANR010000005.1, on the reverse strand, counting down.
ACAAATTTTGCGGATTATGCGGTAAAAAGTGTCCTCGTCAATATTAATTCACCATCACTACTATTTTTGCGGTTGTGTCATTCTTTGGTGTTGTCCTTATGGAACCGTGGTTAACTTACCAGTTTATACTGAGTTGTGCGTGTGTTTTTCTTTTCTCCTTTTCAGGATTCGCAAGTGAATAGTCATGAGCACGTGCACGCATTGGGGCTGGATTCAAGCTTTGCATTTTATATTAATTTTAGTAAATAAAACTCTTTTTAAATTCATGATGGCTTTTACACAAATATATTTTTGAAACATTTGTGGATGATGCATGATTTGAGAATAAAAGTATGTTTTCTTATTAGAGCCTTAGCATCTCTTGGATTGAATTTTTGTATTATAGTATTTTATCTAAGGATGTGGCGGTAACACCCTTTAATTTAGTGTTTTAAATTCGGGGGTGTTACAAAGTGGTATCAGAGCGGTTCGATTCTTTCGGACCAATATTTTGGGAGTATATAAATACTTTTAACCTTATTTCTATAAAAGCTATATAATAAATTTTTAAGTTTATAAAAATCTTATTATTTTTAAACTCATTATTATTATTATTATTATTTTATTAAAGAATTACATCAATGTTCTGTCGTGCACAAAAATGTTTTAAAATCAACGCATCAACTTATTTTTCAAGTTGGGGATGGGTCATATACATACATGTGCATTCATTTAGTTAGATGTGTAAATCCCGTAATTAGAATTTTTTAATACTTTCATCCTATAAATTTTATTGCTTGATTCTGCATTTATCCTCTCTGCTTCGTGTTTCCGAACTTAGATTATCCCTTAGCTATGAGCTAAGTCTTCTAAGTTAGCGAATTTTTATTCTTGATTGAGTTCTTATTCATGACTTAGTTTTGCGCTTAGTGACTCAATGTTTGCCTTATTCCTTGTTGCGAACTTAGCCCTCATTCTTTAGGAGCTAGCTGCTGAGATATCCGCATCTCCCACAAAATCACCATAAGTTAGTTATGTGGACATAACTGTAATCCTAAGTGGAGGAGGATGTAACAATCCTATGAGCACCCATTTTAGTATATACTTCAAGATACCACACTATCTTTGTATCGTGCTTTCCCGAAAGCCACATTTTTTTGAACACTTACATGGAATGCTCTATCCTTAGACTTTAAGCGACTTCGAGGACGAAGTCGATTCTTAAGGAGGGTAGATTGTGATACCCATAAAATATTAATAAGGGTTATAATAATAGTTACATAAATAAATTAGTATTTATAATTTAGAATAATCATAATATTAAATATTAAACATAAAAAAAAGTAGTAATGATAACAAGTAAATAATAGATACGCAAATTCAATTTCAAGTTTGTGACGAGAGGCAAGGAGTAGTTGTTGCTAAATCTTAATTCAAACTCATGGAATCCCATAAATCTTTCAAATCTAAAACAATCAGTTCTTATAAATCCATCAGCAAAGTCATACTTGAAAAGAAAAAAAAAACCCTTCTACCGACTGAAAAAGGAAAATTTCCCGTCCTCTAATTATTTGTAAGCGCAGTTGCCATACTCCCTCAAGCCACGATCTACTTGAACTGCTATCTCTTGACCTCAACCGCCGTTCTCACCTTTGCACATCAACTCCCTGGGCCGGGTATAGTCATTAAACATAGACCCCAACGGGGCAAATGCGGATTGGGCTCAAATTAAATAGGCTAGTGACTTCGTAGGGTCAGCACTAACATATCAGAAAATTGACGGGACATATTCGGACACCTAGTTGCAATTCTTTTGTGCGGCCCAAATCGACGATATTGAAGAGGTAGTAATAATTTATTCTTCCAACCACGATACTTGTTGCAGCTGTGGACCGACACAGGGAATTCAAATAGAGATTGTAATACCCGAGAATTTTACAACATAAATAAATAAATAAATACAATAAACAAATAAATAAATAAATAAATAAATAAATAAATACATTAAATAAATAAATATAGAAGTAATGAGAAATGAAATTAATTAAAGAAATTTAATTAAACAAAAGAAATTAAATAAAGTAAATCGTTACACGGGAACCTGGTACCAAGTCCAAACATAAATTTAGATCCGAAGGAAATGACGATACAAAATAGGAACCCGAAGAGAGTTCGGAAATTGGAATCCGAGAGCATAGAGGGATAGAAACCCGAAAGAGAGGCGGAAGAGCACGACGGATCGCACGACACGCCCGGACCGAAGTCCAGGCGTGAGTTGCGTGCTGGCCGCGCGCTAAAGGGGAGAAAGCCGCGCCAACCCCGCCAGAGGGCAGATTCGCCTGTTGCGTGAATCTCTTGCCCGAACGCGGATTTTTCGACTTCGATTGAACATCTTTCGGCTCAAGACTCTTAGAGTCAGAGGACGCCCTAGGTCTTAGTTATCTATAAGTAAACCCTCTTGGAAGCCCCGAACACTTTTACAAAACCTACAACTCTCTATACATTCGAAACCTTAATTCCGGAGTCGTCGGAGGCACGAAACCAAGGCGAATACTGGTTGGACGAAAATTTTGAGATCTCCAGCGTCGTGGTAAGTCTCGATCCAATCCTTGTTCCATATACGATTCAAAAACGAATCCTAATCTTCTTCTTTTTCTTTCTACACCTCGAATTGGATCTAGAACGTAGAACCCGACGAACGGAGAGGAGAAACGGTGGACTGGAAGCCACGCCTTCGAAATAGACGATCCCGGACATTCACAAATCTGTAAGTTAATGGTTACGTGGTTTTGGGAGTAATTAAAACACGTAAAACTAAAAGTTCATCAAATCTTTCGTAAATCTGTCAACATATGTTTTCTACCGGCGCAACAGTTTTGTCTAATTTTTCCGAACCATAAACCGACTTCAAATGGGAAAACTTAAAACACGAAAAACGTTCCTAAGGCTTAGTTCTATGTACTGTAAAAATTTCAGAATTTTTCATGATGATTTGATATGTGAAATCCACCCGAAACCGAACTGTTGAAACTTGGATCTTGAAATTCTTGACAGAACTTAGGTCCGATCTTGATCGCATTTTTGACATTAGTTATAAGCCGAATTAGATCTTTAGCCGAACATGAAAGTTGTAGATAAACGTCTTAGAAAGGTCTCTGTAAAGTTTCATTAAATTTGGAGTTGATTTGCTATGGTAAAATTCGAAATCTTTAAACTGTGACATATGAAATTCGGACAGATTGGTGTTTCTGCGAAAATTGGCGTTTTTGACTTAATTCGGTATATCGGATTGAAAAATTTAAAACACGAAAGTTGTTCATCTCGATGTTTCTGAGTTTGTAGTGAAAGTTCGGAATTTTTGGAATTAAATCTGATTTTAGACGAATTTTAGAGTAAACAGTGGTTTACCGGAAGTCAAATCTTGAAATCTTGTTGAAATATGAAATTAACCTTTAGGGTTGATGTAATACCCGAGAATTTGTTCATAAGGTCACAAGCAACCTTAGTATAATACACAACTTCGAGGACGAAGTTGATTCTTAAGTGGGGTGGATTGTAATACCCCATAATTCCATTATAATTATTATTCTACCTATAAGTTATTTTAAATAGATGATTGCCTTATCATATTAATATTAATCCAATTTATTGTCGATAGTTTTAATGTTCAAATTTATAATCAATTAAAGACCATTATATATATATGTTGCTAAATTTATTCTATATGACCACTTTTCCCATTACTTGATAACATACCAATTGGTTTCCCACTACTCCCATCTTATTATTATTATTATTATTATTATTATTATTATTATTATTATTATTATTAGCAAATTTGAATTGGGTCCCACAGTTAGACTAATGTTGAGTTAATTAGCAATTGATGAAGGTATTCACTCAAAATTTTGATTACTAGTGCGGTTGGATAAAGAATTCCATTGGCAGGATAAAATTTCATTTCATAAGGAATTAGACTAAAATCACTCAATTGTCCTATTGAAACGGCTGGATGAGGTATTGGAAGGTATTGCATAAGTAATTGCTGTCATTATAGCCGTCCAAGCAAAAAGGAAAAATCTGCAGCATTGGATAATGAAGGATGAGAAGTTGAGTAATGAATTTCAATTTCATTCAATAGGAAAGGTAATGGATGGACGTTAGAAATCATGGAGTAAAGATGATTTATGAATAATCAATCCCTGCCTATGAAACAATCTTATAATTCCATTAACAGCCCCAAGTACCGTCCATTCCCTCACTTAAAAACAAAGAGAGAAATCAAGTTTGAAGAACTTGCAGCAGATCCAAGAATGAGAGAGAGTGCTGTGAGTTGTGAGTATTCTTGTGACATCTTGTGTGCTCTTCAAATATAGCAGACACACAATTCGAATTCCAAGTCACTTAATCTCTTCAAGGTCGAGATTATAACTATTCCAACCCCCAATCCATGAAAAACCCATTAGCCACAAGAAGATTTCCTTAACTTGTTCAAATCACAGCAACTTTGAAGACAGTGAGTTTTATGTGATTTCTTGGACGTGTAGCAGACCCTTACTTCGAACTCCTCCACTTCTATCCTTCAATATAGTAAGTATATTAACTTTATATCTTATTTCCATGGCCTGAATTCGAGCTCCTAAGGTTTAAGGATCGATTCTTCGAACATTGCATAAGATTACAACAAATCTGCGTATCGGTGTTTTGGGGACTGATTTCCACCATTGAAGCCTTCAAATTCGAAATCCATCACCTGTAAATCATGATACAGTAAGTTTACTTCATTTAGGTTTCATTCCATGGATTTAAGTCAAATTCCTATTAGTTAGGATCTAATGTTTTCCATCATTGATCAAGATGGCAGTGTATCCTGTGCGTCCTTGAGTTCGTGAGCATGTTCGATCTCCTTGCAGCCCATGCTTTCGAAATCCTTCACTTCTAATGACTTCTAATGTAAGTTAACTCTCATTATATCATGTTTTGGAGATCCCAATCCATGGTTTTTAAGTGTATAAATCCGAAATCCATCACCTTAGTCTATATACCAAATCTGTCAGATTTACCGTATTCATGCGCAATATTTTTAATCTCTATTTTTGGATAACTTAGAGACCCTATCTCGGAAAAGTTTCTTCACAAAACATATTTCCCACATCTTCAAGATTATGTGTTTTAAATTTCATGAATTTTGGATGCTTTTGGATCTCCCAAATCACATCTGGTTTTTAACATAAAATTGAGGACAATCTGTCAGCTTTTTACGTTTGTAAAGTTCCATCTTTTTGAACCATTTCCGTTACTTATTTTGGAAAGGTGTCTTCGTGAGAATTGATCCTCTATGTCTTGGCTATCTCCAATCCAAATTTCATAGCAATCTCCTTCCGTTTGCATTTTTAAACTCGCCCATCTTTCTGCTGTGGCTGAACATGACGAATTTGAAACAATTGGTTAATCCTATGGATTATTTATGGAAATATGTGATAGGAAACGTGTATATATAGATATATATCTTATTCCTGACTAACTAAATATATATTCTCTATGGATGTATGGAAATTTGTGTATTTTGAATGAGTATATATATGGATCATGACTATGGATTCTATGAAAGATGATTTTATAGGAAAACCCTTTGAAGTTATATTGTGGCAAGCAAAAGATAAACATACTTTATAAAATGAAGATAAGATTTTTGACAAGTGAGAAATAAGAATATCCGTGAAATTAAAATATTGCTCATGAGGATCCATGTGTTGAGAGATCTTTGAAAAATGTGTTGTTTGGATATTCATGAGATTTGTGAAATGAAATAAGAATATTTGGAAAAGTTAAAATTTTAAATTAAATAAAAGTTTATTTTTAAACCATTAGACTAGATTGAGTTTGATGCCACCTGAGATATTGGAGGATTATGTGCACTTGGTGTGTGCTGTAAAAGCCGCCCCCTCTTGCCATGACGGCATTTGAAATATTATGCATGTGTGAGTCTACACTCTTAGGTGGATCCGTATGGGTTGCCTAAGGCTCCGGAGTGTGTCTGTGTATGAGTCCGCTGCATTGCATCGTTGTAGAGATTGTCCTGCAATCGAGAAATATTTTGGATTCGCGTAGAGATTGCTTTGCAATCGAGAAATATTTGGATCCGTGTAGAGATTGCTCGCAATCGAAAAATATTGTAGAGATTGCTTTGCAATCGAGAAATACTGAAGAGATTGCCTTGCAATCGAGAAATACATTATGTGGTGTCCTCTTTCTAGGCCAATGGAAAAACAAATATTGATGCGGTGAAGTATGGCTTATATTTTTTTTAAATTCAAAGCGTGTCTTTTATCAAGAATTATATTGTATTAAATTAAATTTAAATTGTATTTTAAATGAGTCAATCCCCTTTTTTTAAAACCCATTACTTGGTGTGATGGGGGTTGACTTTTTTTTTGAGGAATAACCTTTATTAAAACGACAATAGTCAAACAACACACCAACAATACACCAGCCTATAGCCGCACCATTTGATACCTCACAATGCAAACTAATAGATAGAAATAGGAAAAAACAGAAAGCTGCCAATCTGGAGAGTTGCAACAGCAATAACAGGAGAATATGTAGTAAATGGACTGTCTCCATCAAGCCTTTCGTTCTCCATCTGCTTTCGAAAAAAGTAGAAGTTTTTCAACCAACATTGCTATTCTATTTTATCCATCAAGCCAGCAGCAGCATTCTTCAAATGGCAGTGGAGCAACGGCATTTACATTTCCCTAGTGTCCATGATCCTTACCATGTCTCTACAATAGTCACACCAAAGCACACCCAAGTCCTTCCAACTTTGATTGCATCAAGCCAAACCGTCCTCATCACAGATGTAGTGTGTTCACTCTCTCTTAAAAGGAGCAAGGTCCATGAGAATTCTCAATTAGTGAAGCCAAAAGACAATCTCATAACTTGCTTCAACATCACATATCCCATGCAAAAAAATATTCGAGATCAATGCATCAAAACAAGGGGCAGGGTGAAGATGATGGTGGGACCATGGGTATGGGTATGGGAATGAGGATGGGTGAAAGGCTATTGGGGATTGAGGAACCATCTATGAATTATCACACACCAAATCAACAAGTGGTGCAACAACATTATCACTGCGAAATGAAATCCATACCAATCTAAAAAAATTCTATCTTCCAACATACCAGTGGAAACCATCCCTTCCAACAATTAATCAGAACCTCCACTCTCTCTTCAATCTTTTTTTTCTTCTTCTTTTTTTTTACAATAATATAACTTTCTCTTTATTTTTCCTTTTTTTTTTCTTTTTTTTCTTCTTCTTTCTTTGCAGCTTATAAAAAATCACACTCCCGAGTGTATCCAATGGCCAATGATATGCCTCTATCAATAACAGTCCTTTCAAGAGTATCCCACATCTTAGTTTAACAAGCACTAGGATTGGATAAGAGAATTCATAAACAATCTAAATATCCCCAAAGTGTAGAGAGAACTGTTTGGTTAGAGGGGAAAGAAAGGCTAATGGTTAAGGGGACCAAGGCCTACTGAAGAGGATCAGGCTATATCAGTTCGGTTCAGCCATGCCTTATTAGGTGGAAAAGGATTAGTGTGGGAGGTATCACAACTGAAAGGGGTAGAAAGCAAAAGCTCATTTCTGTTTCAATGCATTGAGGAGAATATATGCAAGTTCAACGTGAATGATGAAGCAAATTCAAGAGTGCCAAAATGGACTCCACCATTACACTCAACAGAGAAAAAAGTAGCTCAGAACTAACCAATTAATTTTTCGGTTGAGTTGATGCGCTCTACGCAGGATATCATCATTCTTGCAAAAGGATTAGTGTGGGAGGTATCACAACAATTAATTTTTCGGTTGGCTTGAAGCGCTCAATGCAGGAGATCGTCAGTCTTGCAAGGTGGTTGACAAGGTGACAGCAAACAGGAAGTAGCACACAGGAAGTAGGAGCACCAGCAGCAGCCTCTACGCCTTGGAATTTAATGATAACACGCATTTCTCATCTAGAACAACACTCCGTGAGGTAGCAGCTGTAGCAACATGAAATTCTTCTCCATTATGGCTTGACTGAGAGCTTGATTTGTTCCATTCAAACATCGTCTTTCCTCCCAAATATGTCCAACAGCAGCATCATCTGAAGCCTTCATAGAAATCCCCGCGAGACACCTCCATGAAATCCATAGCAACATCAGCAGCAGCAATCTAAACGGGACACCTCCAGCAGCAGCAACCTGAAAAATAAACAAAAAAACAACAAAGCAGCAGCAGCAACCATAGCAGCACGATCTATGCCCCAGTCATCCAATTCTTCCTTTGGCTTCCCAATTTCAGTCTCTTAGCTATAACTTAAGACACCATTGCCTAGCCCTAACGTTAAGTAGCAGGCCAGACAACAGCTTCAACTGGAACCTCGATGTGTCACCAAAACACAGCATCTTTATCATTATTGTATTAAATTCTATCTCAGTAGAATCATTACCGCACCATAACCGTCCTTCATAGCCATTCCTCTATCCTGTCCGCCCCATTTGCACCTTGTCGTGCCCAATAATATGCAAGGTCGTTCCTTTCCCTCAAGATGTGTTGCACCCTCACCATACCAGCACGATTCATTACCACTAGGATTGTACCCATCAAGTGATGCAATCTCCATGGTACTGATCTTGGATTTTTTAGCCACTCAACAATATTAAAAGAATCACACTCAAAAATCAGTTTTTGGATTGGGAACCCTTGGTCACGAATAATGGCCCCGCACACTCGGTGAATTGCTGTCATCTCAGCAATAGTGGAATCCGTAATGCCTATCGAGTCAGACAATACGAAAATGACTTTCCCTTCTTCATCCCTTATTACAGCTCCCACCCCCGCCGGTCCAGGATTCCCAAAAGAAGACCCGTCCGTGTTGATTTTCCACCAACCCTTCTCAGGGCGCTCCCAAACCAGTCCATGGCGATGATCATTTAACCTCCACCTTCTCCTGTCTATCAGACTTTCCGGAAATATGCCTTCCAAGCATTCAAGGTTCACGTTAAAATCATGTCCTACAGCTTTCATCCATGAGCAGACAAGCCATTTTGCACCCTCTGTCACCGCCTTAGTTTCAAAATGCTTTCCATTAAAAACCACTCCATTCCTCAAATTCCAAACAGACCAAATTATGGCTAACCCCAGTAATGTCCAGGCTGTCCTTCTACCCTTTAACGCTTCCATATCAAACCAGCCCTCCAGTAATAATCTAACATTGCCAGGCAACACCCAGCTCACTCCAAACCAAGCAATACCAAACCGGGCTTACCTTATAACATTTACAAAATAAGTGATCCAATGATTCTTCTTCTAAACCACAGAAAGGACATAGAATGTTAGATTCCAGTATGATGTGTCTACTGGCCAGATCAGCCCGAACAGGAAGAGCCCTTTGTAACACTCTCCACCCCAGCAATTTGACCTTCGGCGGGCACTTCAACTTCCAGTAACTTCGCCAAAATCTGCTACTTGTATCGTTCACAGCTTCATCGGCTCGTTTCCAACAGGATTTTGTGGTATACTTACCGTTGCCCTCCCGAATCCAACTGACCCTATATGCCATATACCGACACAGTTGTTGTCTATTTATTACTTCCAAAAACTCCTCCCACACCCCTACTTCCCAATCAAACAAAGGCCTATGAAGCGTAATATTCCATACCCAACGGACTCCATTCCACTCCCCAAAATCTGTGATCCTTCCTTCCTTGTTAATTGCTAATGTAAATACTCGAGGAAACATCCTCTTTAAAGTACACCCGCCATTTACCCAGCAATCTGTCCAAAACCGAATTGTTGAGCCATCCCCGACCTGTATTTTGTAGAAATTGTCCATATTCTGCCTATTCAACTCTTCCCATGTCTTACTTATGTTTCCCCAAATTGACCTATTTGCTCTCACCTCGGGGATTAATGGTGATTCCCTACCGTAGTACTTAGCGTTGATCACCTCCTTCCACAATGAACCCTCTTCACCAAACCGCCATCTCCACTTTAGAAGGAGCGCGGCATTGAATTTCCTTACTCAGTACCGTTTGTACTGATAAATATTGTGCGATTTCTTTTACAGATATGAGGAGAAGACATCAAGCATATGCATCGGGAAGGGGAAAATATTTTGTCAAAGACATGTCTCACATTTAATTATTTATTTTTTTATGGACATTTAGTTTTCTTATTTTATTTTCCACAAGTGCAACGAAAATTACTTAAACAAACCATCAACAAATGATTTTTATTCCGGGATATATTTTTAAGTGGATTTTATTTTAAAATTTTGGTACAACATAGCCTTGCATCTTTCAAGTGAGCTCGAAATGGTTCGCGTCTTGCTTGGAAGGTGTGGCGGTGACATCCTGGCCTGGGTTACCAAAACCGGGGTGTTACAGTTGAAATAAATTGAAATATTATTTTTAAATACATAAAATTGAAATCAGATTTTTGAAATTAAATCCCCTTACAAACTTGATAAATTAAAATTAGGGGTGAATGCTCTGCAGGGTGCCCCCTAACGATTCACTTCGTGCCTTAATGGACGATGGTGACCCCGCGCGAAATTGAGATATGATATTGCCAAAACGACACAAGATATAGAGCCTACACTCTCGAGAATATCCACATGGGTTTCCCGAGGCTCCGGAGTGGTACTGGGTATGGCTGATACGGTTGCGGCCGCCGGGCTACCGGCTAGACTTGTTGAGATTGCGATGCAATCGTGAAATACTTTTTTTCGGCGAAGCCGAGGCCAGGAAATAAACATACAAAAGAAGAAAACAGAAAAGCAACACAAAGGCAGAATAAAAGAAACTAGCTAGAAAGCATGATAAAGGGGCGTGCACTGCGCAGGTTAGATCCTAGTCCTCCCCACCCCTGCTTTGTCGATCTGTAAGGCTCCTTTGACAAAGTCTGGGGGAAAGGCCCACGTCGTGAAGAAGCTCTCCTCAGATGCCCCGCGTTTGGCCAAGCAATCGGCCACGTCATTACCTTCTCTCCAAGCATGTTCAATCCTACAACTCTCCAGTTGGTCCCTCGCGTCTCTGATTTTCTGGATGATGGGAGCGTATGGGTGATGGTGCACACTCCCCTGCAACAGTTGGATAGCCATGGTGGAGTCTGAGTATACACTGAGCCGCCGGAAGCCTTTATTAATGGCAAACTCCAAACCAAACTCAAGCGCCGAAATTTCCACATGGAGGACTGAAGCAGACCCCAGGTAGCCACATCCTCCCCCCTGCCATTCTCCCTGTTTATCCCTGATCACAAAGCCAAAACCCGCCCTCCATGTTTCCTTTAGGAGACTCCCGTCAACATTGAGGATCAACCCATGGTGGTTCGATTGGTTCCATTTGGTGTGCTGCCTGGATTTGGTTGGCTCAACCCCTCTAGAGTTAACCTTGTCCATATCGTCCCTCATACTGGTTATCTCCCTTTTCAACAGAAACATGGATTTGGCCTCCCCTCTGAACACCCTTGCATTCCTCTCTAACCATATTCCCCATATGGCTTGAAATACTAAATCTGGGATGTAATACTTGAAATACTAAATCGTGAAATACTTGAAATACTAAATCTGGGATGTAATGGGAAAATTAAATTAAATTAAATTAAATTATGTATTGTTGTCCAATTAAATTATTTAAATGCTTCATTTAAATTATGGCTTTTATTTTAAATTATGTGAAATGTGTTGTGGAAAAGAGCCCTGAATTAAATTATGCAAATTGAATGGTTATTTAAATTAAATTGAGTTATTATGTTTATTATCATGCTTTTATTTAAATATTAAATTAATGGCTTTTAAACCCTACGATCATGTCTGTGTTAACTTACTCAGCAAGTTGTGCTGACCAAACCGTTTATTTCTTTTTCTTACAGAATATGTGGAATGAGCATGAGCATATTCATGCATGGGCGAAATTACATTTTGGAAAACTTTATTGTTTTTAAATTCGTACATTAGACCATATTATGAACGGGCCTGTTTAACCCGTGTTTTGGCCATGTCGGCCCTATTTACATTTTCCGCTGCAATACTATACTTAAATATTATTTCCGCTGCGCTATGATATTATTATTTTCGAATTATATTGTATGGGCTGTTTTGAATGCTTTAAATGTTTTAAATACTGCAATACCTAGCCTTGCATCTCTTTAGTAAGCTCGGAGAAACCGAGTCTTACTAGGGAGGTGTGGCGTGACATCCCGACCTGGGTGACCAAAAACCGGGGTGTTACAAGTTGGTATCAGAGCCCGGCTTATTTTTAAACTATTATTATTATTATTATTATTATTTTTAAACTATTAGGTTATTATTTTTAAACCATTATTATTTTTAAATTATTATAAACATGGAAGCCAAATTATTATTTTTAAGTTCCTAGTCCCAATTTTTATTTTTGAGCCAAAAGATAATTATTTTTGACCCAATATAGTGGTCCAAGAAATTTAAACTAGTATTTTTAAAATCATTGAATCCATGGAATAAATTTGTATTTTTAAAATCCATGGAAATTAGAAAATATATATATATATACTCAGTGCATTAAATTATTATTTTGGGGGGGGGGGGGAATCATCACTTGCATGTGCATATTGCATTTCCCTTATCTAGAGAACTTAGAATCTTGGCGAATTGTAACTTGGAATCTTGGCGAAATTAATTTAGATCTTTTGCTTGCGCTAGATGGCTAGTCAAGATATGGTGAACTTGATGATCAAAATGATGAACGCTCACTTGGATTCCCAACAAACCATAGAACAAATGAAACATCGCATAGCTCAATTGGAGGCAAACCTGCACCAAATGGGAAACTTAAGGTAAGCTGATCTCCAACACTTTCTGAATTTGAGAGCTGCTGATCAAGGTCGCATAAAAGACCTAGAAACTCAAGTGCAAAAACTCACCGAGCGGAGCGACGGAATGATAAATAGAATCGAGGCCCAAGGATTAGAATTGCTCGAGCTTACCGACATCGTGGTACCAGTCCTCCAGATGGAAGATCATTCGATGGAACCACGAAGCCCATCGTACCCATATGAGAGCCCATCAGGCCTTATCCATGGTCGTTTTGGGACTCTTGGACTCTGGCCTCACATGGTTCGTCCATCACCAAACCCAAGCCCAGTCCCAGACCCGGTAGAGGATCCTGCTACACCCTATTATGAGGAAGACCCAATAGAGGATCCCACTACACCCTAGTATGAGCATTAGATATTTTAGTGGTTGTTAGTGAATACTTTATTTTTGTACATCCTATTACTTGTATTACAATTTCTTGAAGGAATAAAATACAAGTTGCGTTTGGTAATTTATTCGCCAATTGAAAAAAAAAATGGAATCATAAAAACACACGATGCATAACAGCAGACAGTAAACCATACAGTGCATAGCAGAGACATATGCAGAATCATAGGAACGTCACAGTACTACATCCTAAGAGAAATACCAAACCAAGTCTAACTGAAAACACAAATGAGAAATACTAAACCAACCGCTTCTGACACGAATCTAGATGAAAATATAAAACGGGAAACATAAAGTCACTGATCAGGAGGAGGGAACTGGCGATGCATGTAGTCATCCATCTGACGCATGTAGGCATACATGTCAGTTATGGTGGCCTGCTGCTCCGCCTGTCTCACAGTGAGCGTGTCCATACGATCCTGATAGAGATCCATCCTAGCATCCAAGGCGTCGTAGCGAGCCTGCCCAGCTGCAAACCCGGCGTCCATACTGATACGCATCTCCTGCATCATCTGGAGCATCTGCGTCATGTCCTGACCCTGCGGTGGAACCACACCCTGCTGTGGAACCACAAGAGGAGGAGGTGGCTGCTCTGGACGGACAACTAAAATCAAACCACCATCCTCAGGCTGCGGGCGCAGTATAGCCTGAGGCGCTCCACGACGCAAAGCACTGCGTCGAGCGGCATAAGACGGAACACGATAGTGCTCACCTGGAGCTAAAGGATAGGGGTCCGTCTCGGGAGACGTACGGATCCCCTGGGCAGCGCATAGCCCACAAATGAGGTGTGCGTGAGTGATCACCCTACTCCATCGCCCTCGTCGTAAACCCCTCAAGTTTTCTGCAATGCAAGCGCCCACATTTACCCTACCGCCCCGGGCGATAAAGCAAATAGTCTCAAAGACATGATCTATGACGGTATGACTCCGGGTGATCGGCCGGATGCGTCCTAACCAAAGCTGAGCAAGTACACGGCAAGGAGCATCCAAAGACGTCAGTCGCAATTCGTGGGCGTACCCAGTCTGCGGGGGTACCTCGGTACACAAGACACCCCAGGCAGGAGCATAAACCCGACCCTCTGGCTGTGGTCGGAACGTGCCATCGTCTGGAAGGCCAAAATAGATGTTGATCGCCCGAGCACTGAAGTCTAGGTAGTGACCACGAACCCAAACTCGAGAGAGGTCGTCGTCTACCCCAAGACCGCTGATGTTGGCGATAACCTCCATAGCTAGATAGCCGGAGGCAACGCCCTCGGGATGACGTGCAAGACCGGTCCACTGGAGATGCCCCAAAACTGCAATGATCCGGTCATCGCCCATATGATCGGGGAACAAGCCTCGCTCGGGAACATAAGCCCTATTTCGACGAAGCTCGTCGAAATAAAAGTCCTGGGCGGCCATCATCGAGAAACGGAACCTATCATGCCGGCGAGGACGCACCTCGTCAGGGAGACCTCTGAGCCTCGGCTCCCGCTCCTCGTCCTCCTCGGACTCACTGTCGTCACTATCCGGCATCACCGGAGCGGCAGTGCTAGGGCCGGCTGCATCACGTCGAGTAGCACGTCTCTTGGCCCCCGGAAGGACCATAAGGAACGCCAAGATGAACCACAGGAAAAGCAACATCCTGCGAACACCCAATATAAATTGTAAGGCTAATTTTCCACACATTACTTCACAAGCAAAATACATAGAAACATCAAATATATACAGTTCCAACGGGAGAAATCTAGGAAGACTTCAAACCCAATAGTTATCAATACATATCAGAAGATAACCAAACCAAGGAATGTGCCCAAATAAATTCAAAAACCCATTGTGGCATTTCCTCAAACACCTTATGTGCGCAATAAATTAAGTTCAAAATTTGCTTGTAAACACATGGCAATTAACCACAAAACTAAACAATTACTTAAACAACGACTCATAATCACAAGGTGTCAACAAACAATACCATGAACCCACTTTCATACCAATAATACCAACAAAATCGAAAACTTCAGATTTTCCCCAAAAATCCAAATTCTAGCAAGAAATTCCACAACTTAGGTATATATATTATCACACCAATACTTCCTAAACAATAGAAATGGCACCAAAGTACTATATAAACTCACTAATTCGCAAGAATTAAGCCGAAAATTACAAATCCCCAATTTACATGCCAAAACCCTAATTTCATAATTCACCCAAAAATCTAACAATCAAGGCATAAAAATTGAAATTGGCAAGTGGAAGTAGAAGATACATACCTTACAAAGAAAAGTCGAAGTCGAAACCGGGAGAATCCGAGCACGGAAGAATGAAATTGAGAGAAAGTGGGGAGGGATTTCGGAAGTGAAGGGGGTGAAATGGCTCGCTCGGGGCGCGAGCCCTAATTAACCCCACTGCTGTGGTCGCGCGGTCCCCGCGCGCTAAAGGCCCTTTTAGCGCGCGGACCCCGCGCGGGTAACGAATGTGATGTTTTTTTTTATTTCTTGATTTCCACTTTTCTTTTATCCCATTTTCCCCCTCCGCTGCCTCGTAAAATACGAGTGGACCGAGGCGTGTGAGACTGCGTTTCAAGAGCTGAAGAAACGACTCACAACCACACCCGTATTAACACCACCATCAGAAAATGGTGACTTCGAAGTTTATACCGATGCTTCGAAGGAAGGTCTAGGTTGCGTCTTGATGCAAGATTCGAGAGTCGTAGCATATGCATCACGCCAACTGAAACCTCATGAAGAGAATTACCCGACACACGACCTGGAGTTGGCAGCGGTCGTTTTCGCTCTAAAGATATGGAGACATTATCTTTATGGGCGAAAGTGTCGAATGTTCACCGACCACAAGAGTTTGAAGTATATATTCACTCAGAAGGAGTTGAATCTAAGACAACGAAGGTGGTTGGAACTCATCAAAGATTACGACTTGGAGATATCTTACCACGAAGGGAAGGCGAACGTGGTAGCCGATGCCCTAAGTCGGAAGACCCAACACGTAACAAACTCGTCGGTGATTCCGCCGGCATTGTACATGGATTTAGCAAGATTGGACGTAGAACTCGTGCATTCGGGCAAGGTGAGTGAAACGATCAATGCGATGGTTGTAGAAACTCCAATATTGGACGAGATTCGACTCGCTCAACCGGGCGACGCGAAATTGGAGAAGATAAAGGGGTACATTGCCGAAGGAAAGGCAATTGGATTTGCTATCCACGAGGATGGAAGCATCCGTTTTAAAGGGAGATGGTGTGTGCCTCAGAAGTGTGCCGAATTGAAGCAAAGGTTGATGGAGGAAGGGCACAACATGCCATATTCCGTACATCCCGGAGGTGACAAGCTATACAAAGATCTGAAGAAGATCTATTGGTGGCCGGGAATGAAGAAGGAAGTGGCAAACTTCGTAGCGAAATGTCTCACCTGCCAAAGGGTTAATGCAGTGCGACATAAACCCCTAGGATTGATGCAACCACTAGAAATTCCAAGTTGGAAATGGGATAGCATCTCGATGGACTTTGTCTCGGGATTACCACGATCACCTAAAGGCAGGAACAAAATTTGGGTGATTGTGGATAGGCTAACGAAGACGGCCTTATTTATCCCAATGAAAGACACGTGGACTATGGACCAATTGGCCAGAGCCTACATTGATAATGTGGTACGACGACATGGAGTACCACATGATATCATTTCCGATAGGGACAGTAGATTTGTCTCTCATTTCTGGACGGAGTTACAAAAAGCTCTCGGTACTCAAATCAAGATGAGCACCGCATTCCACCCGATGACGGATGGACAAACCGAGAGAACAATCCAAACACTAGAAGACATGCTGAGAGCATGTGTGTTGGAATTTAAAGAAAATTGGGAATCTCATTTACCCTTAATTGAGTTTTCCTACAATAATAGCTACCATGCTAGCATCGGCATGGCACCATTCGAGGCGTTGTATGGACGAAGGTGCCGAAGTCCGTTGAGCTGGGAAGAAAACGATAAGTCCGTGGTGGTGGGACCACAACTTATCGAAGACATGGCTCAACAAATTAAGGTGATTCAAGGAAAAATGAAAGCCGCACAAGACCGTCAAAAGAGTTATGCCGACGTGAGACGACGAGACCTAGAATTTCAAGTGGGAGATAGGGTCATTCTAAAGATATCACCCATGAAGGGGGTGATGCGCTTTGGCAAACGAGGAAAGTTGAGTCCTCGATACATCGGACCTTATGAGATTCTAGAACGAGTCGGAACTCTAGCCTACCGACTGGCTTTACCGCCACAATTAGATCGAGTTCATAACATCTTCCATGTTTCACAATTAACGAAGTATGTGCCGGACCCGACACATGTACTTCAAGCCGAAATAATCGAGTTCGACGACGATTTGACTTATGAAGAAGTCCCAGTGAGAATTTTAGATGTAAAGGAGCGAGTAACGAGGAATAAAACCGTCAAGATGGTCAAGGTTCTTTGGTCGAACCACGAAAGTGAGACGGCAACTTGGGAAGTAGAACCCGACATGCGAGAACGCTACCCGACACTGTTCCAAACCGACACTGACACAGTTATGGGGACATAACTGCAATCTTAAGGGGGAGAGGATGTCATACCATGTATTTTTC
Source organism: Hygrophila difformis (assembly GCA_030278955.1). Classification (NCBI taxonomy): domain Eukaryota; kingdom Viridiplantae; phylum Streptophyta; class Magnoliopsida; order Lamiales; family Acanthaceae; genus Hygrophila; species Hygrophila difformis. The sequence goes on along the minus strand of JAOANR010000005.1, from coordinate 15,449,736 downwards.
GTACATTCTTGTAATCAAACAAACAAATTCAAATTGTTTTGAACTACGTCATGGCTTGATCCCTTCACCGGGTATGTAGGCAGCTTGGAAGTTTTAATTCTAAGTTCAGTCACAAAATAATAAAATAAAAAAAAGACCATAGCACGAAAAAAGACGAAACACAACTTCGAGGACGAAGTTGCTTCTTAAGGAGGGTAGACTGTAATACCCGAGAATTTTACAACATAAATAAATAAATAAATACAATAAACAAATAAATAAATAAATAAATAAGTAAATACGTTAAATAAATAAATATAGAAGTAATGAGAAATGAAATTAATTAAAGAAATTTAATTAAACAAAAGAAATTAAATAAAGTAAATCATTACACGGGAACCCGGTACCAAGTCCAAACATAAATTTAGATCCGAAGGAAATGAGGATACAAAATAGGAACCCGAAGAGAGTCCGGAAATTGGAATCCGAGAGCATAGAGGGATAGAAACCCGAAAGAGAGGCGGAAGAGCACGACGGATCGCACGACACGCCCGGACCGAAGTCCAGGCGTGAGTCGCGCGCTGGCCGCGCGCTAAAGGGGAGAAAGGCGCGCCAACCCCGCGCCAGAGGGCAGATTCGCCCGTTGCGTGAATATCTCGCCCGAACGCGGATTTTTCGACTTCGGTTGAACATCTTTCGGCTCAAGACTCTTAGAGTCAGATCTTGGACGCCCTAGGTCTTAGTTATCTATAAGTAAACCCTCTTGGAAGCCCCGAACACTTTTACAAAACCTATAACTCTCTATACATTCGAAACCTTAATTCCGGAGTCGTCGGAGGCACGAAACCAAGGCGAATACTGGTTGGACGAAAATTCTGAGATCTCCAGCGTCGTGGTAAGTCTGGATCCAATCCTTGTTCCATATACGATTCAAAAACGAATCCTAATCTTCTTCTTTTTCTTTCTACACCTCGAATTGGATCTAGAACGTAGAACCCGACGAACGGAGAGGAGAAACGGTGGACTGGAAGCCACGCCTTCGAAATAGACGATCCCGGACGTTCACAAACTATAAGTTAATGCTTAACTGGTTTTGGGAGTAATTAAAACACGTAAAACTAAAAGTTCATCAAATCTTTCGTAAATCTGTCAACATATGTTTTCTACCGGCGCAACAGTTTTGTCTAATTTTTCCGAACCATAAAACGACTTCAAATGGAAAAACTTAAAACACGAAAAAGATTCTTAAGGCTTAGTTCTATCTACTGTAAAAATTTCAGAATTTTTCATGACGATTTGATATGTGAAATCCACCCGAAACCAAACTGTTGAAACTTGGATCTTGAAATTCTTGACAGAACTTAGGTCCGATCTTGATCGCGTTTTTAACATTAGTTATAAGCCGAATTAGATCTTTAGCCGAATATGAAAGTTGTAGATAAACATCTTAGGAAGGTCTCTGTAAAATTTCATTAAATTTGAAGTTGATTTGCTATGGTAAAATTCGAAATCTTTAAACTGTGACATATGAAATTCGGACGATTGGTGTTTCTGCGAAAATTGGCATTTTTGACTTAATTCGGTATCTCGGATTGAAAAAGTTAAAACACAAAAGTTGTTCATCTCGACGTTTTTGAGACGGTATTGAAATTTCGGAATTTTTGGAATTGAATATGATGTTAGACGAATTTTATAGTAAACAGTGGTTTACCGGAAGTCAAATCTTGAAATCTTGTTGAAATATGAAATTAACCTTTAGGGTTGAAATAAATTGAAATAATATTTTTAAATAAATAAAATTGTGACAGGCCCAACCAGAATATGTAAACCCTGTAAGAGTTGTTTGAGCAATGTCTCAACAACCAGTGAAATACAACCAGAGGCAAATACAAGAAACAGAGTGCGTAATGAACAAATAGGAACACAAGAGATTTGATCACCCAGTTCGATCCACTGATCTACATCTGGGGGCACCAAGCCAGGGATTCCACTAGATCACCACCAAACTGATTGAACGAGAGTCAATCACACTTTACATACCCTTGCATTCCAATGAACTCTCCTATCTACCCAAATAGACTAGGAAGAACACAAGGGAGCATCAAACATCTACCCTAATGCAAACAATTCATCGGCAGGTACTAAAGTGGTGTTTGATGAACCTAGCTAATCAATCAAATTGAGCTCAAAGGTGCTAAGACACCTACACTACACACCGATTGTGTTTACAAACCAATGATCCAAGAAATGTCTAAACACAATCCTAATTTCCCCATAAAGAATGTAGAAGACACAACAGGTAAAGATATACCAGCAGCAGGATGGTTGTTGGTGCCTTCTGTAAACAACGTAAACCAGGGGGTTTCTCTTCAGCAGCTTTCAAAACGCCATAATCACAGCTCTTGAAGCTGTTAATCCTCTATAAACTAGACTGTGATTGCAGCTCTCTACTCTCATACACCCTCAAGGACGAAGACAGGTATTTATATGGGTTTAAGGCCCATCTAAAACCCTCTAAGGCCTGCTAGGGGAAATGCCACGTCACTGTACTATCCTGTGCTTTTTCCAGTGAAGATAATAAAGCGTTGTTGGCACGATGTTGCAACAACGGCCAAAATGACGAACATCTTCACAATACTAAAAATATCCCTAACAATCTCCCCCTTTGTGGAGATGATCGGGCCAAGTAGTCAAAACAGTGGAGAAAGCACAGACAGTCATAATAAAGATCAGAGAGCAGAGGAAACTCAACAAGTAAAAATGCCACAAACAATATGAGGTGAAATATCCAGAAGAGTATCCAATAACAGCCCAGAGAAATATCCAAGAAATCCAGCAATTACAGAATTCCCAAAAACCAGAAAAAATCCATAGTCTGAAAAACCAGAAAATACAAAAGATGTTCCAACATCAGTGAAACAATCAGCAATCCGGCAATCCTATCCACTGTCACTCCCCCTTACTTGGCAGATCAGGGAGTACCCTCAGAATCATCCTCCCCCTCAGCTGGAGCATCAAAAGAGTGTGGAAGTAGGGCAACCAGCTTTCGAACCTTCCGCTTCAGGCCCATCTGCTTGTCATTCAAGATGCCTAACTCCTTTTCAACCTGTTGCAGCTCAGTTCTGATATGATCAACTAGAGCTGACCCAAGCTTTTGAGGACCAAGCTTGAAGTCATTGTGGAGACCTTTGAGCTTATCAGAAGGTAAGTGTTTCTTGACTTTAATGAATGTCTCATTAGAGGCAAGCAGGTGGCAGGAATGAGCAAACAGGGTTATGAGAGCAGGATAAGGCAATTGGGTATTCTTCTCAATTTTGTCATGAGAGAACCTCAACATATGCTTCATGATCAGGTAACCATAGTTAAGGATCTCAGGACACTCATCAATGGAATACAAGAATTTTCCCATGTGAGAACTAAGCTGGCTAACATTTGAGGTAGGTAAGAAATTGGAAGCTCCAATCCTAAACAGACAATTGAATTTCATAGAAAGGTCTGAAGGACTCATAGCACGTCTACCAAAAACAGATTTCTTAGAGGCTGAAATAGTAGAGGCTATAGTAGCTAGCTCAGCATTAAGCAGATCAAAGGGGTTGTTCATATCAGTGTTGGTAGGAAGTTCCAACAACTCATTCAAAACAGAGGGAGTAAAGTCAAGCAACTCTCCATGAAGGTAAATCTTACAGTACCAAGGGGAAACAAGATCAAGGATATCAGGATGCAAATTGGCATAAAATTCACGAACCACAGTAGGGGAATAACGCTTAAGTGAAGTAGCCCAAACAGACAGATGTTTCTTCTCTAGATATTCAGAAAAACCAATTTGATCATAATAGGGATGCACATAACATTCCTCAGATATGAAACCACGAGAGTGAAGGGTTTCCAAGGCATACCTTTCTCCATCAGCGGAGAAATACAGAGGAGAATGCGCATCGGATTCCTGGAGAACAGGGGCAGACTTCTTCTTAGGAGGACCCTTCTTAGACTTCTTCTTCGAAGGTTGTTTGGATGGTGTCGGAACAGCCTTGCGCTTCCCTTTCTCACGAAGTGATCTCCTAATCTCATCCAGAGGAGTATCACTTGTATCAGGCCGAGATGGTTGTTCCTCAGTGGTTGGAACATCCTCAGTAGGCGACCCACCAAACGGAACTTGTTGGGCAGTCCCAGAGTGAGGCGGAGCATTCAATTCAGGATCCAATAAGAGCAACCCATCACCAGTGGCAACAGCCGAAGGCGAAAGAGGCGAACTAGTACCAGGAGGGACAGGAGCGGACGGAGACGCACCGGGGGCAGGGACCGGAGGAGATGTCGAACTTCCAGCACCCGTGTTAGGGTTTGCTGTTTTTGGAACATCCGCTTTTGGATCTGCGCCAACCGATGGAGTCTCAACATTGTCCGAGGGAGGTTGAGGGTAAGAACCCTTCTCAGCGTCAGGATGAACCTCCATATCCGCGTCATCAGGATCAGCTGCGAAATAGTCATCAATGGCAGCATCGACATCTTCTTGAGCATCCTGAAACTGATCATCATCAGGCGATTGAGCAGCAAGTCGAGCCTTGTAGAGCGAGTCATCAACGGCAAGAGGCTGGGCATCAACGACTTCATCAGGAGTGACATTTGAGTGAGAAGGGGACGCCATTGCTAATGAGAATTCAAATTTCGCGAGGAATGGGAGAAACTGGAGTATCTGCAGAGTCGACTGGAGAGAGAGAGAGTGGAGACGTGTTATGAGTAGTGGAGCTACCGGCAACCGTCGCAAACGGTGGAAAGAATCTCCCCCTGGGCTTGGGCTTGGGCCTAGAGAATAATAAATCAAGTAAAGCAGTGGCCCGCCCGAATCAAACCCATTCAGTGAGAAAAACAGAGGCCCAAACTGCGCCTCAGGGTCTCAAATCGAGATGTTTCCAAGTTCTTTGTGAGGATGTCCGCGAGTTGTTCCAACGACGAGAGATGCTGAATCTTGCAGAGACCATCCTCAACCAGATTCCGAATGAAATGAAATCGAATGTCAATATGTTTACTCCGATTGTGTTGGACTGGATTCCTGGAAATATTAATAGCACTGGTATTATCACAGTGAATAAGGAAATCATCCAAGGAAATACCATAATCCAGAAGCATTTGACGCATCCAAATTAATTGAGTACAACAATGTGCAGCAGCAATATATTCAGCCTCCGCAGTAGATAAAGCAACAACATTTTGCTTACGAGAATACCAGCTGACTAAGTTCTGTCCAAGGTAAAAGCAGCCACCAGTGGTTGATTTTCGGTCGTCAGAACAACCAGCCTAATCCGAGTTTGTATAACCAATTAGCTCCAATGAAGACCATTTAGAATACCAGAGACCAAGGCCAGGAGTACCTTTAATATAACGAAGAATCCGTTTCACAGCACGAAGGTGGGATTCCTTAGGATCAGATTGATATCTAGCGCACACACCAACACTGAAGGAGATATCCGGACGACTGGCAGTGAGATATAAGAGACTGCCAATGATGCTGCGATACATTTTCTGATTAACAGAAACCCCTGATTCATCTTTAGTGATCTTGTCATGCTGACCAAGGGGTGATCTGGCAATCTTGCAGTCTTCCATTTTGAATTTCTGAAGCATGGTGCCAACATACTTCTCTTGATTAAGAAAAATCCCATCAGATGTTTGCTTAATCTGCAACCCTAAGAAGAATGTGAGCTCACCCATCATACTCATCTCGAATTCAGTTTGCATGGAGTGTACAAAAGCATCTCGAAGTTCATCTGAAGTAGAGCCAAAAACAATATCATCCACATAAATCTGTGCGACTAATAGATGGTTGTTTGTACGTTGTACAAACAACGTCTTATCAACATTACCACACACATAGCCTTTAGCCAAGAGATAGGTAGACAAGCGTTCATACCAGGCACGAGGAGCCTGCTTTAAACCATAAAGAGCACGCTTGACCTTATAAACATAGTCAGGATGATCAGGGCATTCAAAACCAAGGGGCTGAGACACATAGATGTCTTCCTTGATGTAGCCATTCAGAAAGGCAGTTTTGATGTCCATTTGATATAATTTAAAACCAAGAGAGCAAGAGATAGCAAGTAATAATCTTACAGCCTCAATGCGAGCAACAGGAGCGAATGTCTCATCATAGTCTAGACCTTCAATCTGAGTAAAGCCTTGTGCAACCAAGCGAGCTTTATTGCGAATGATTTTCCCATGTTCATCAGTCTTGTTGCGAAAAACCCATTTAGTGCCAATGACATTCACACCAGCTGGTTGTTCCATCAACTCCCAAACATCATTGCGTTTAAATTGTAGCAATTCATCCTGCATGGCAGCTATCCAAAACTCATCTTGCAAAGCCTCATTAGCATTCTTAGGTTCAATAGATGAAACAAAACAATGCATAATGTGAAAGCACATATTTGCCAATTCAGAAATGTTTAATTGATGACCTCGAGTCTGTCTAGGACCAGAGGGATCGCCAATGATATCATCCTTAGAGTGATACTTAGGTGCTCGTGGACCACGTTTTGGACCTCGCCTTTTAGGAGAATCTGGAGCTGAAGGTTGTTCATCAGTTGTATCAACAACCGGATCACCGTCTTCAGTATCAGAAACATCAATAGGATCGGAGGGAGGCATTACTTCAGGAGAGGCACTGGAGGAGACATGAGGAATAATCCGAATTGGATCATCATCATCATCTTGAGAAGAGACTGAGCCGGCAGAGAGATTAGCATCATCAAAGACAACATTAATAGTTTCAATAACCTTGGAAGTTCTCTTCAAATAAACCCGGTAGGCTCTTGAATCCACTGAATATCCCAAGAAAATAGCTTCATCAGATTTGGAATCGAATTTTTTGACAATAGTTCGATCCTTCAAGGCATAGCACAAGCTTCCAAAGACATGAAGGTGAGAGATGTTAGGAGTCTTTCCTCTCCAAATCTCATAAGGAGTAGTGGTTGTCTGAGGTCGCATGTACACACGATTGATGATGTATCAAGAAATATTGACAGCTTCAGCCCAAAAACGCTTCCCAAGGTTACTAGCATGGAGAAGAGATCGAGCCATCTCCTGGAGAGTACGGTTCTTACGCTCAACCACACCATTCTGTTGTGGAGTATGTGGGGCTGAATATTCATGAGCAATACCAAGGTTGTTGCAGAGTTGTGCGAACAACTGATTTTCAAACTCTTTTCCATGATCAGATCGAATACGCCCTATCTTGAGATCCTTCTCAGCCATGATCTTTAAAGATAGCTTGGAGAACACTGACACAGCCTCATCTTTGGATTTTAAAAAATCAACCCAAGTATAACGAGAAAAATCATCAACGCATACAAAGATGTACCTCTTACCACCTAGGCTAGGCACTTCTGTTAGTCCCATCAAATCCATGTGCAACAGCTCAAGGCACCTTGTGGTCTGAATTGTATCCACTACTTTGTGAGATGAGTGGATTTGTTTACCCTTAGTGCAAGCACCACAGACTACCTTGGCTTTGCTCTGTAGTTTGGGCAACCCTCGAACAACGCCAGATTTGCTAAGTTGGATAAGAGATTTGTAATTCATATGCCCACATCTTTGATGCCACAACTTTGCTGTTTCAACCTGAGACAGAAAGACTGATTCCACAGCAGGCTTTAAAACATAACAATTGTTAGATGATCGAACTCCCTTAATAACACAATTGTATGCGGGATCAATAACCATGCAATCAGCATCAGTGAAACCAACAAAAAATTTCTCATCACAGAGTTGGCTTATGGAAATTAGGTTTGTAGATAGATCAGCAACATAGTACACAGTAGTTAGAAACCCCATGTTTGCACCTTTTGCTTTCCCATATCCACAAATTTTGCTACGTGCACCATTTCCATAGAGGACTTCTCCACAATCAGATTCAACATAGTCAAGAAGGAAATCCTTTTTACCTGTCATATGTCGAGAACAGCCACTGTCAAAGTACCACTTACCATCATTGGGTCCTTTCTGAGCTGAAAGTACAACAAGACACATCTTGGGGACAATCTTGGATTTGGGAATCCACATCATAGTAAGTTTGACCTGCTTCTGTAGTTCCAGCGATGGCCAAACAACCGGGCGACCACCAAGGAGATCTTGGGTAAGTCTTTGACAGAGTTGAACAGGATGACCCTGGAATTTACAATAAGGGCAGTCTTTGCTTTTCTTGGGGGACTCTGAACAATCATCTTTATCAGGTGTCTTGGATGAGCTGGTCTCAAGTGTACCTGCACGCACAAAGGTAGGTGCAGCTTTCTTGTTAGGTCTAGCATTGCGCTTGTATCCAATTCCTTCTTTATTGGATGGTGATTTCCCTTGACTAATGATCGCATCAAGCTTGTCTTTGCCTTTAACCATGTTATCTATCTTCTGGGTTTTGGCAAGCAAAGCAGTGTTTTCTTCCAATAGAGTATCTCTCTCAGTAGTCATAGTAACCAAAGATTTCTTGAGACTTGTGATTTCAGCATCCTTCTCATCAATAAGAATCAGTAGATCTCCCTTCTGATCAAGCAGTTTCTTGTTCTCTGCAACAGCTACAGCATGATCTTCTTTCACCGATTCATAACCTACAAGAAGTTCATCATAGTCATATCTGCTAGCATCACTGTCGGATTCATGAGACTCTGTATCAGACAAGTGTTTGGATAGAGTGTCATCGGTTGTTAGAACAACGTCTTTCATAGTAAAGGCTATCATCTCCTCATTCTCGCTGTCATCTCCTTCTTCCTTAGACGAACAACTGACCTCACCATCACTTAAGGTAGCTTGAAGAGCTTTTCCAACCCTTCTCTTAGCAGTAGGACATTCAGAGGCTTTATGACCAACACCTTCACAATCATAACACTTTAAATTCTTGAAGGTTTCAGGTAATTCCATCTTCTTGTAACCCTTCCTCTTATCATAGGAGTTGTCTGACTTATGCTTGGAAGGTTGTTCACGGGATGATGAAACACCTCGCTGATAACGTCCTTTATCATCTTTCTTGAAGTTCAGCTTCTTGGCTCTCTTGTCCTGTAACATCCTTGCCAACTTCTTGGTCAGGTAAGCCTTCTCTTCATTGTCGATGCACTGAATCTCATCTTCAACTTTGAAAGCTAGATTTCGTGTAGGCTCCTCTTCCAAGTAGTTCATTTCAAAAGTCTGAAGTGAACCAACCAATGCTTCAAGAGTAAAGGATTTGGTCTTCTCAAGTTCTTCAAGAGTTGACACCTTAGATTGATATCTACGAGTAACTGTCCTCAGCATCTTTCGAACCAACTTTGCATTATCATACTTCAAGCCAAAAGACTGTGCCTCATTGACCAACTTCTTAAACCGAGCATGATATGCAGCAATATTCTCATCCTCATGCATCCGAATGCTATCAAAGGCAGACTCAATTCTTTGAAGCTTCAAGGCTTGAACATCAGAGGATCCTTCATAGGCTGCTTCCAAAGCAGTCCAGGCTTCATAGGCTGTCTCACAGTTCGAAATGATGTGATATTGCGATTCATCCACAGAGTTGAATAGACAATTCAATGCCGTGTTGTTCCCTTGTTCCTTGTTCTTCTGAGCAGCTGACATTTCTTCTTGAGTAGCAGGAACAAAAGTAGTAATGGCAGCAGAGGTTTCAGTAGCAGGCGTGCGGACCTCTTTCATAGGTTGTTCCCAGGGAGTTAGAACAGCGTTCCAGACATCTACACCAGTGTGCTTAAGAAATATCCTCATTCGATTCTTCCAGAATGGATAATTCGAACCATCAAACAGAGGAGGTCTCGAGACAGAGCCACCTTCTCTATTCATATTGGACCGGACTCAGTTAAACGTTAGAGCCCTGCTCTGATACCAATTGACAGGCCCAACCAGAATATGTAAACCCTGTAAGAGTTGTTTGAGCGATGTCTCAACAACCAGTAAAATACAACCAGAGGCAAATACAAGAAACAGAGTGCGGAATGAACAAATAGGAACACAAGAGATTTGATCACCCAGTTCGATCCACTGATCTACATCTGGGGGCACCAAGCCAGGGATTCCACTAGATCACCACCAAACTGATTGAACGAGAGTCAATCACACTTTACATACCCTTGCATTCCAATGAACTCTCCTATCTACCCAAATAGACTAGGAAGAACACAAGGGAGCATCAAACATCTACCCTAATGCAAACAATTCATCGGAAGGTACTAAAGTGGTGTTTGATGAACCTAGCTAATCAATCAAATTGAGCTCAAAGGTGCTAAGACACCTACACTACACACCGATTGTGTTTACAAACCAATGATCCAAGAAATGTCTAAACACAATCCTAATTACCCCATAAAGAATGTAGAAGACACAACAGGTAAAGATATACCAGCAGCAGGATGGTTGTTGGTGCCTTCTGTAAACAACGTAAACCAGGGGGTTTCTCTTCAGCAGCTTTCAAAACGCCATAATCACAGCTCTTGAAGCTGTTAATCCTCTGTAAACTAGACTGTGATTGCGGCTCTCTACTCTCATACACCCTCAAGGACGAAGACAGGTATTTATATGGGTTTAAGGCCCATCTAAAACCCTCTAAGGCCTGCTAGGGGAAATGCCACGTCACTGTACTATCCTGTGCTTTTTCCAGTGAAGATAATAAAGCGTTGTTGACACGATGTTGCAACAACGGCCAAAATGACGAACATCTTCACAATACTAAAAATATCCCTAACAAATTGAAATCAGATTTTTGAAATTAAATCCCCTTACAAACTTGATAAATTAAAATTAGGGGTGAGTGCTCTGCAGGGTGCCCCCTAACGATTCATTCGTGCCTTAATGGACGATGGTGACCCCACGCGAAATTGAGATAGGATATTGCCAAAACGGCACGAGATATAGAGCCTACACTCTCGAGAATATCCACATGAGTTTCCCGAGGCTCCGGAGTGGTACTGGGTATGGCTGATACGGTTGCGGCCGCCGGGCTACCGACTAGACTTGTTGAGATTGCGATGCAATCGTGAAATACTTGAAATACTAAATCTGGGATGTAACGGAGAAATTAAATTAAATTAAATTAAATTATGTATTATTGTCCAATTAAATTATTTAAATGCTTCATTTAAATTATGGCTTTTATTTTAAATTATGTGAAATGTGTTGTGGAAAAGAGCCCTGAATTAAATTATGCAAATTGAATGGTTAGTTAAATTAAATTGAGTTATTATGTTTATTATCATGCTTTTATTTAAATATTAAATTAATGGCTTTTAAACCCTACGATCATGTCTGTGTTAACTTACTCAGCAAGTTGTGCTGACCAAACCGTTTATTTTTTTTCTTACAGAATATGTGGAATGAGCATGAGCATATTCATGCATGGGGGAAATTACATTTTGGAAAACTTTATTGTTTTTAAATTCGTACATTAGACCATATTATGAACGGGCCTGTTTAACCCGTGTTTTGGCCATGTCGGCCCTATTTACATTTTCCGCTGCAATACTATACTTAAATATTATTTCCGCTGCGCTATGATATTATTATTTTCGAATTATATTGTATGGGCTGTTTTGAATGCTTTAAATGATTTAAATACTGCAATACCTAGCCTTGCATCTCTTTAGTAAGCTCGGAGAAACTGTGTCTTACTAGGGAGATGTGGCGGTGACATCCCGACCTGGGTGACCAAAACCGGGGTGTTACAGAGATGATGGTCCATAAGCCAATTCAGGACACTCATTTCAAACATAGCTGGAACCCAAAGACAATTGAAAAATCCAAACATGGAATTTAGGAGTGTCAATTTCAGGTTTCAGATCATGTTCGTTGTGGGTTGAGCAAAGGTATAATACGAAATTTGTAAACCCGAATACGACCCGAAACCCAACATGGATCTGAAATACCAAATCCGAACAAGACTTGAAAATTTTAATGTTTTGGGTCAACATGATTTTCCAAAATAACTAAACCGAAACCTAAAAGTTTTTTGTGTCGGTCGAGTTCGTTTCTCGGATTGTGTCCAAAATTGACACCTCTAGCTAGGATGGGTGGAGGACTGCTCCCTCTTAGCTTCCTCAATAATAATGAAAAATGACTTCTGAATTTGCCATTTTCTTCATGCAAATTTATAAAAGCACAATCAGATTTGCATTTCACGACCCTTTGGAAAACATTGACTTCTTCCACCTTCTAACTCTCTCTTCTACCATTCAACTAAGCTTTCTTTTTCTTTTTCCTTTTTTGTTTTTTTAAACCCATTAAAGGCCTGAAATCTTTATGTCATAATAAAAAACCATGTGCATGCATTCACCGTATATATTTAATTAATTATTATATTTTACTCCCTCCATCCCATGTGCATGCAAATTTATTTTTATACTTTTGAATTTTTAAAATAAACACATCCTCTCTTTTTCTTCCCTCACACTCCACTCCCTCTTTTACTTTGTTTCACTCACTTTATTTTACCAAATATGAGGACAGTTTTAAAAAAAAATGGAGAGTATTTATTTCACGTTTTAAAATATATAATTTAAAAACTCATTCAATATATAATTTATATAAAATATATATTACTTTGAACCGTATTGGTGGTGCTAGCTAGTTCTTCCCATGTCCCTCAAGAATTAATATTTTTTGGTGATATTTAAGCCAGAGATTTTTCAAATTAATATTGAAGTTTCGAGTTGATTTTATATATTTAATTGTTTTTGGTAAATGTATTTACTTTTCATAAATGTATTAAAAACTGAAAAGAAATAAATTTCTTTTTTGGGATTTGAAAAAAATCACTTCAATAATTTTCTAGTATTGATTTTTTCTGAAAAAAAATACTTCCTCCATTTTTTAAAGGTTACACTTCTCATTTGCATGTATGCCAATGAATATTTTCAACGATTAATAACTCGGTACAAGTAAAAATCTAAAAATTTGATATTTAAAAACAACAAGTTGAGACGAATCCAACAAGATCTTACTTGGCTATATTTTGTCTTCTATAACTATAACAAAACTAGAAGTTAAAATGCTCCAATGAACAGTAAAAAAATCAAAACGTGTTAACCAAGAATTTCTTGATTGATAATGATGAAGATTGTAACACCCCGGATTTGGTAACCCAGGCCGAGGTGTCACCGCCGCATCTCCCTAGCAAGACACGGATTCCCGAGCTCGCTAAGGAGGTGCAAGGCTTATGGGTATGCAAAGTTTTAAAAACATTCAACAATGAATCCGGAATTTAATAATACTTAATCAAGTACGATAGTGAAAATCATCATGCATGGATAAGGTAAATGCAGCGGAAATGTAACCACGGCCAACACGGCCAAAACCTCGGGTTAAACAGACCCGGTAAACAGTAATACGATGCAGAAAGCGAAATGTTCCTAAATAATCCCCCCCCCCCCCCCCCCAAGTGTATGCGTATGCGTCACTCGACATACTCTGTAAAAGAAAAATGACAACGGTTGTCAGTATAAAAATATACTGAGTAAGTTAATCCCTAACTAACAAATAAAAGGGATTACATGTGTTTAAACTAAAGATTTCGCTCACCGTACGTGAATTTAAAAATACATAATTTATTAGCAGCGGAAAAACATGATTAAGGGACTTAATTTTAAAAGCGTAAATTAAAGCATAATTTAAGATGCGTAATTTTAAATACATAATTTAAAAACATGATAAATACGATTTAAGCATAATGGAACACTCACACAAGTCTTTTACATTTTATCCCGTAGACTAAGAAGAGGACACCATACCGAGAGATCACTAACGAGGCAATCTCAACATAGGACCACTAACGAGGCAGTCCAAACAATGGGAGACCACTAACGAGGCACTCTCAAAAGATAGTAGGACCACTAACGAGGCGATCCAAAAAGATAGTAGGACCACTAACGAGGCGATCCACAAATACAGCGCGCGAGATCACTAACCAGGCAATCTCAGATAGTAAGGAGACCACTAACGAGGCAGTCTCAAAGATAATGATAGTATGAAGATCGGCTCAGCCTAGTGAATGGGATTTTTCGAAAGTTCGTATTTCAAAGTTATCAAATGATCGATATCGCGTTTTCATAGTTCGAGTTTTCTCAAGTTCGAAAAATCCTATTCGAGGCAGTTTACGCCCTTCTCAATTAAACATTCGTCTTTACACCAAAAATTCTGAAATTTTTACAGTAGTTCAAAAACACACACACGAACAACTTTCATGTTTTAAGTTTTTGGAAATAAGGTTCCGAAGTGAGTCGAAATTCGAGTTCATTGCAAAGAATAATTTATGTCTTAAAAACTGGTTCCGTCACAGGTTCGTGCAACGCCGATTAAAAATTCATTTCAAAACCAATCGATGCGAAATTTTTACAGTAACTGCAAAACACGTTAAGGAACAACTTTCATGTATTAAGAATTTGGAAATAATGATTTCTTGGTACTCAAAAATCGACCACAACTCACTGCATACTCGCGGCTTCCGAATAGGTTTAAAACAGTTCTGAAAATTCGACTGATTGACATATCAAATGAAAACCAAAATCCGTGAAATTTTACATGCATAATCTAGACTCAATTATCTACAACTTTTGTTTAGGAATGCAAAGTTAAATCATTCGAAAAATGGGTGAAAAACATGCATCAAGTTGAATATGGAAAACTGTGACAGTTTTAAAACGTTCGGGTTGTCACAGAGAGTTTACGGCGTGATTTGGGATAGCAAACCTTAATGTCAACGGCTGAAATTTGAACACAAGATAGATAAAGGTGTTAGGAACAACGTTTATGTTGAAAAGTTTTCGGTTTGAATTCCCGAAGGTCGAGTTTTAGGCGAGTCTTTGAAATTGGACGAAAATAGGGTTTTTGAAAACCGATTTTTGTACAAGCCTATATCTCGAGATTTAAACAACAAACAACCACGAAAATTTGTGAGTAAGGTTTTAACTTACTTAGAATGAGGATGGGGTCGCTGAAAAGGGTTCCCGGAGATCCTAGGGTCGCGACGAACGGCCAACTTCTCCGATCGCTTTTCGTTCGTGTTCCGGCGTGAAATCGTAGTAAAGGAAACGGGTTAGATTTTGAGTTTCTAAGTGTTATGGACGAACTGAAACATTAATCTATGGCTTACCAAAGGTCTAGGAAGCAGAGGCCTCGTCCCGTTTGCCTCGTCGTCGCCGGAATACTCGCCGGAAAGTGGTCTCGGAGGGATTTTGGCTTGGAGAGGAGAATTTGAGAGAGTGAGGCTTTTGTTTTCTGTCCAAATGAGAATGAGGGCGCCCCAATCCGCCCTTAAGCCTTTCCCAAAGGCTGTGATCCGGTTGCCCTCGATAGCGATTGGATTTTTGGCAAGAAAATCGCCATGGAAGGAAAGTTTACACCTCCTGCACCTCTGGCGCGCTGGTGACGCGCACATAGGCCTTTATTCGCGCGGAGCACGCGTGGTCTGCCTTGGAGTCGCGACTCCTCCGTCCGCGCGGTGGCCGCACGGAGGGCGCGGGCCGGCCGGACCGGCCGGTTCGGCGGTCCGCGTGTTCTGTCGGGTCTTTCCTTGCTTTCCCCAATCGGTTTTCTACGTGTTAGCTCGATTCCTTGGGTCGTTTTCGGTTCAGAATCCTTTCCTTAAACTTGTTACGAGTCCGGCTTATCGCTCGCAACATTTCCGTGTCCTAATTAGCCTAGTCTAAATTGGTTCCAACTCCTCCTATCGTCCTTGTGATCTATTTCGATTTTATCTTGTGATTTATTTCGTGACTGAACTTAGAAATTAGTTCCAAGCTGCCTACGTACCCTGTGAAGGGATCAAGTCATGACGTAGTTCAAAACAATTTGAATTTGTTTTTCCTCGGGTGTTACATCCTCCCCCCCTTAAGAATACAGTTATGTCCCCATAACTGTGGTCGGGTCATCTTGGAAGAGGGTAGGGTAACGTTGCCTCATGTCGGCTTCCAATTCCCAGGTCGTCGTTTCTGTCTCATGGTTGGACCACAGGACCTTGACCATCTTTACAGATTTATTCCTTGTCACCCTTTCCTTGTAGTCGAGTATTTGCACCGGGGTTTCTTCATAAGTCAAGTCTTCATCCAATTCGATTGCGTCCGGTTGGAGTACATGCGATGTGTCGGGCACATACTTCTTCAGTTGGGGGTCATGGAGCTCGTTATGGATACGAGCAAATTGTGATGGGGACGTTAGTTAATAAGCGGTTTTCTATTCCCTACGGAATTTCTTATGGTCCCTATGTATTTACGTCCCGAGGGTTTCCTGTAGTCCTGCGAAAGGAGGACGTGAGGCAATTCTGTTGTCCTTGCCCGGAGGTAATGCCAGGTGATGCTCCATGTCGTT